>CAVMBE010000086.1:0-127836 GCA_963674455.1 Lecanosticta acicola
ATACGTTAGTAGAGCTAATTACTAGCTATTATATAGGTAGGGTACTATTCTTTATAGCTATAGAGCTAGTAGAAGTATTTAAGTATGTATTAGTCTCTAGATACATCCTAATAGTCAAAAAAACGCGTTCTATGTAGTGTCTTAAATTTCCCTAGTCTCTTTAACCTTTCTAAATAATTTCTAAGTATAGGAGGTATAGTAGTAGTAATATAGAGCCTTTAAAAGAGGTGTTAGTAGGGAGGTTTGGTATACTAAGCAACTAGCGTCAATCTATCCTAATTTGCGAACCCCTGTGTAATAGTCAAAAAAACGCGTTCTATATAGTGTCTTAAATTTCCCTAGTCTCTTTAACCTTTCTAAATGATTTCTAAGTATAGGAGGCATGGTAGTAGTGATACAGAGCCTTTAAAAGAGGTGTTAGTAGGGAGGTTTGGTATGCCAAGCAACTAGCGTCAATCCATCCTAATTTGCGAACCCCTGTGCCGGATGTTCGGAGTCTCCCGCTGCCGACAAAGCTTGTCTTCCAAATGCAAGACGTCATTCTTCACCCGTCCTTCTCTTTGTGACATCGACATGGTCGTGGACGGAGACGATGAGCTCATTATTATCATTGCGCGGTTGTGGTTGGCAGCCACCACCACAAGAGCCTTTCCGTTACTTTGCACTTCTCCAGGAGAAGCAAGCCGCGGCGGGCTTAGGAAAAGTGCGGCCGTTGATGATAAAACCATTTCTAAGTACTTATTCTTGTTCCAATGCTCCTTTTGTTGTTCTACACAAGCCTTAGGAGCGCATCCCTTGCTTGACATACCGTCCATTCTCACGTCGTCGGCGTGATCAGCTCACCTGTCCCGCGTTATGACAGAACTCATCCGAGACACGGCTTTTGGCCATCTGCTACGCTTCGTCTCGAGAGGGAAACTATTACAGGTGAGAGGCAACTGAAACTACCGTTTATTGAACCAATTCTAATATCGCATACAGTTCGAGGAGGAGAGAGATCCTTCGTTGTACACTCGCTTCATCGATGAGAAGAAATCCGGCTACCTTGCGCATCATGGTGATACCAATCCACCTGAGGATGGGAACGAACCAGAAACTCTAGGTGGTGTCAGGACGAGAGAAGACCAGTATGCACTCGAGACACCACCAAGACAATCGCAAGCACACCGCTCTTCCTCCGAACAGACGCGAGTTGACGATGGAAACTCCAACATCAATCACGTTTCCGGCGTCAAGGTCGATCCAGAAAAGGGCAGAGACAGACATCTGGTGTCATGGTGGGGGGAGAACGATGCAGAGAACCCGCAGAACTGGTCTACCATGAAGAAGACCTTCGTCACATTCGAGATCTGTCTCTTGACTACCTCCGTGTACATTGGCAGCTCCATCTATTCGGCCGGCGAAGAGAGCGTCATGGCGACATTTGGCGTGAGCCAAGTCGCCGCCACGCTCGGTCTGTGTCTCTTCGTCGCTGGTTATGGACTTGGACCGATGATTTGGTCGCCCATGTCCGAGATTCCTCAGATTGGCCGCAACCCCATATATCTCGGAACCCTATGCGTCTTTGTCGCATTCCAGGCACCGACTGCGCTTGCTTCCAACTTCGGAATGCTTTTGGCCTTTCGATTCCTGACGGGTTTCTTTGGCTCTCCTGTGCTGGCTACGGGAGGTGCTTCGTTGGCGGATATCTGGAGCCCCAAGAAGCGAGCGTATGCCATGTCTATCTGGGGTGTTGCTGCAGTTTCCGGTCCAACATTGGGACCTTTAATCGGAGGATTCGCCGTCCAGTATGGTGGAACGAACAACACGATTACTGCGCCCTGGGCTTGGCCGATCTGGGAACTCATGTGGTTGTCCGCTTTCTGCCTGGTGTTCCTCTTTTTCTTGCTGCCCGAGACCAGCGCCAATAACATCCTCGTTCGCCGCACACGTCGCCTGCGCAAGCTCACTGGTAACGACAAGCTTATCTGCGAGCCCGAGCTCATGGCCGAGCAGATGACACCAAGGGATATCGCATTGATGTCCCTTGTCCGACCCTTCACCCTCAATTTTACCGAACCCATGGTCTTCTTCCTCAATCTGTACATCGCCCTCATCTACGGATTATTGTACGTCTGGTTCGAATCCTTCGTCATCGTCTTCGTCGACATTTACGGCTTCGGTTTGGGCGAGGAAGGTCTTGCGTATCTGGGAATTCTGATCGGTTCCTTCATCTCGATCCCCCCCTTCTTCGCCTACCTCTACTTCTATCTGGAGAAGAAATTCGACGACAAAGGCAACCTCAAACCCGAGCTCCGCCTCCCGCCGTGCTTCGTCGGCGCCTTCTGCATCCCGATCTGCCTGTTCTGGTTCGGCTGGAGCTCGCGCCCCGACGTCCCCTGGATCGTGCCCATCATCGGCAGTGCCCTCTTCTCCATCGGCGCCTTCCTGCTCTTCCAGTGCATCCTGAACTACCTCCCGGACGCGTACCCGGAGTATGCGGCCTCCGTGCTCGCGGGCAACGACCTCTTCCGATCCGCTTTCGGCGCGGGCTTCCCGCTCTTCGCCAACGCCATGTACGCGGATCTCGGTGTGGATTGGGCGAGTAGCACGCTCGCTTTCATCAGCATTGCCTTTATTCCCATTCCGTTCGTGCTGTATAAGGTGAGTCGTTCTTCTTCTTGCTTTCCTGCACGCACTTTGGTCTTGCTTCATGTCGACTGACGCCTGTTCTGTAGTACGGTACTACACTGCGAGTGAAATACTCCAAGCACGCCCGGAAGGACGAATAATGCCAAACTTAATGTCACGTTGTTGTACGATATTAGTATTGGGTTTTGAACCACAGAATAGCGCTGCTTTTACGCCGAAGCCATATGTATGTACTACGCTCCAGCTAAGGAGTAGATGGCATCGGGTGTGATAGACAAGATAAGAGACAGACAGAGACATTAGAACTGCTATATCGTTTCTAGGTTTAGCATCATCATCATCACCATTCTCACGTCACTTCCAATTTCGCCACTGACAATCACAGCCCCCCGTCCCTCCATCTATGCCTCCGTAGATTTGATCGTCCCTCTTGGAATTCTTCGCCGATGTACCATTGCCCGGAATCTCCGCCGGGTTCACCAGAGACCCTCCGGCCGCCCGGTCCTCGACAATCCACATCTTATCCGCGCTGACGACGTGATGCTCCTCATCCAGACCATAGCAATACACGCCCTTCCTGGTCGCGCTGCCGCCATGGCGATTGATCGTGACCGTCACGGGGTATGGAAAGGAACCCGGCGACGACATGTCGTTAGCCGTAGAATTGCCCGCTGCTGCTGCTGCTATGGAGCCCGACGCAGACCGCCGCCCTAGACTGCTGCTGACGTTGCCCTTCTGGGTCCAGATCTGGACACGAAACCTGGTCTGGGAGAAGGTACAGACCGTCTCGGCTTCGTGCAGGGCGACGTTACCGGTGAAATTGGCCGTGGCGTTGTGTGACGCGTTGGCCGGCGCCGAGACGTAGATGGAGCGGTCGAAGTAGGTGTAGAATCCATAGTGCTCGTCTTCCGTGCCGCGGTTGTAGAGTTTCAATGGCTGAGCTGTGGCCAGGGGGTACAGCTCTTGCACAGCAGGCTCCCCGTTCGATTTCAGTGCGGGAGGCGGTATGGATTCTGGGGCTTTGGTCGACACGTTTTGGGATTGTTCCTCCGCCGAGTCTGTAGGGTATGGGTAGGTGAAGTTGCTTTCCCGGCGACGCAGTTTCGAGTCCGACGATCCCGAGAGCGAAGGGGCTTCGAGCATCGATATGTAGAATGGAGTCTCTTCGCCTTCATAGATCGCGGTGACGTTGTCGGTCGTGCGGCCAAGGAATTTCTGATCTTCGATAGACGGCGCTGCGGGTGATGGGGAGTACAGGTAGTCGGACCATTCGCTCCTCTTCGTAAAGGGGCGAAGTGCGCTAGCTTGGTCCCATCGCTTCCGCTGACTTGCGCGGGAGCTGCGTCTGGCCGTCTCGTTGGCGGGCAGGGTGCCATTCCGAAACCTGATTTCGAATCTGAAGTCGGGAATGCTGTTATTGTTTTGGCCTGGTACTGCACAGCTCCACATCTCCGAAGGGGACACACAGGAACTGCTTGAGTCAGCGCGGTGAGGTTGGATCACCGTGCTGACACCGGTTGCTAGCACAGGAAATCCCGTCAAGTTCATCCAAGTCGATTGAACGGATATGTCGTTATGCCGTTGTGGAACGAAGATGACCAGAAGGATTATCAGCAGAAGGAGTAGTGTAGTCACCGCTGCGGCTATTAGCCAGAAGAAGCGACGGTACCAGGGCCTCCGAGTCCGCTGCTCCTCGACGCTCCGGATGGTGAGCTGTCCAAACTTATCCGTCCCAAGGCGAGGCTTCTCGCTGATATGCTGGGGCGGAGGGAAAAGATCGCTGTGGCTGTCGGTGATTCCCAGGCCGTGGGAATATTGTCTGGCATGCAGTGGCTGCATTAAGCTCTTCGCCTGTGTTCGCTTCTCAGAAGAAAAACCCCGCGCTTCATTTGGTTCATGATGCGCAATTGTCGCAGCTCCAAGTGTTGCAAAGCCAAGACCATAGTGCGACGGTGTTGGAGCAGATTCGACCTCTACTTGCCTTTGCTCTCCAAATGAAGAATGAGGGCCGACAATTCTTGCCAAGTGAGCATCTTGAACAACAGGCGTTGCAGAAAGCGGCGACATCAGATGCTCGGCTGGAGGTGGTCTGTACTCACGGGAGGCTGGCGGAATTTCGAGTCCAGCACTCCTCAACTCTTCCTCTGATGGCGTAGAGAAGATGTTGACCCCAGTTGCAACAGAACGTCGCGCAGCAAGTGGCTCATCAACGGGAGAACTAGGCCCCATCTCGGCCTGTTCCGCAGACTTTTGGCTGGCACATATCTCGCTCTCCGCTCTGGAGGAACGCGGATCGTTAGCGATTGGGCCTAGACAGTCTATGGCGGTTTGTTCGCAATGACGGCTTGGAATGTGGACACTTTGTGAAGGGCTCCAGCCTTCAAGGCTGCCTCTAGATGCGGTCTTCAAGGCGGTCGGCGACAGACATAGGCTAGAGAAGTGGCGATTGGGATCATAGTATGCTGCGGCCTCACCCGATCTAGGTAGCTGATAGATGTTCACCTTCGGAGCACTAGGGTCTAAGGCGGCTGGCGCTGTGTCCGATCTCTTAGGGACTCCAGTAGGGTTGAGTTTCTCTGTCTCAGAGCGTAGCGCGGGCCCCGAAGCAGGTGCTGATCGTAGTGCATCGTCATCTGAGGCACGGTTCAAAAATATTACTCCGGCATGTGGGTCCGAACCCATGGGTGCGGCATCGTCTAGTATACGATGTTGTTCGGAGCTTTGCTCAGCCGAGGGAGATTTCCAGAAAGACGTGTTCGAGGACTTTGCAGAGAAGGGCGAGGTGATGATGTTCCACCATCCCTTGCTTCGGCGCGGGGTGGGTAGTCCAGCGGTTGATCGCTTCGAAAAGCGAGTCATAGGCGTAACAGTATCGTCGGACCACGTTGACATGAGTCTAGTCTCCCGTAGACGAGGCGACGCGAGGTCCTCCTCGAATGTGGTGGCGGCTGACTCTCGTGCATACGGATAGGGGGCAGTTATGGACTCGTTAGGTCCTGAAGCTGCGAAGAGTGGGAGGGGCGGGACGGGAGGCGTCTTCTCATTCTTTTTGGTCAGGAGGTTCGTGTACCGAGAATATATGCTCGAAGTTGGCCGGTATCCAGATGCTAGGTCAGAGGGCGAGAAGCGGTCTTTCGCCGGAGTGATCACGATAACTGGCGTGGCGACCTCCTGCCCGAACTGGCTTCGATTAGTAAAATGAACCGGGTATAGGTCAACGGTAAGACACCTAACAAGACACACGTGTGTGGGGAATCGAGACGACTTCTGCAGCAAGTCTCCTCTTACAACGCATGCCATCTCCGTAGATGTCAACATAGGTCGTTACGCACCTTCTGGGTATCAATCGACTCATGGTCCTTCCCTTCGGGCCCTTCGGGAGGAGATGAAGGAGATTTCGGATCTACGGGAGCAGTAGAAGGCGCAAAAGCCAAGCCAATGGTGATCGCTCGATCTGAGGGCGAGACATCCTGGTTGAGATCCAACGGAGAAGGTCTGAGGCCTTTGACTCGTCTGTGGAGCGGAGGCGCCAGCGAAGCATCGGAGGCCTTTTGCTCGGTTGGCGAAGGAACAATCGCAGCCCGGAAACTCCTACTTGGCTTGACAATGGTCTTCTTCCTCGAAGATGGCTGCGCATTTGGTGTCGGCGCTATTTGCTGCGCCGGAGGAGCGAGTGGCGCTTCGTTGCCAAGTTGCTGTTTGAGACCTTCTTGTCGAGCGAAGACATTCGCGCGAGCTTTCGATTCCGCGAAGCTGACGAAGCTGAGCTCTTGAACACGCGACTCGTACGGGAATGGCCTTCCTTGGCTTGCGAAGTTGGTATCCAAAGTGAGCTTGCCGAACGGTCTTCGCGACCTGTGGGATGATTTCCGCCGTTCTCTGCTGCCATGGAGGTTCATGGCCTCGTTCGAGGTGTACGTTGAAGGAGCCTGCTCCGGAAGGCGCCTGCGCCTTGGTGCGATCGCGTTGTTTGACGGAGAAGGGAAAGAAACGATGTGTTGATGCCGCCCGACAAGGTCGAGGCGAAGGAAAGGGAGACGTGCAAAGACACAGGAAACCGGCCGTGACAAGAATGATGAGCAAACAGAGAGGTGAGGCCACGAGAAGATGTAGTCGAGTCCATATTTGGCGGTCGTCGCTGTGTGGGACAGGACAGTCTGCTACGGGCTGTCTCATTGGGCATGCGGCCGTGTGAAGAGCCGCTTGGGCAATAAGAATCTGCTATACCGTGTGGAACTCGAGACAGCGGAGGTTTTCGGCTCCAATCGTCGTCGAGCGGGCAAGAGGCTGGAAGCGCTTGGATTTAGCCGCCGGGCATGGTTGTGGACGCCGTGCACCCCAGATGAGATGCTGTGCTGCTGCTAAATGCGGCATCACGAGACTCTGAGATGCGACACACCCGAATGCGACGGATGACGCCGATGCCAGAACAAGACATTCATTGTTGTTGTGGTGGGCGAGATCGAGACAACGCGTGTCGTGAAAGTGAAAGTGAGAGATAGAAAGTGAGAAGTTCCCACTGGGTGACATTTGTTTCGTGTGCACGGATCACACCCCATTTCGTGTCAGGCATCCAAGGCAGACATCCGTCGTGCCTCCTTTCTGCTCCCTGAGGTGTTGACGAGAAGGATAAGGTACGTATGTGTTATATTGGTTGCTCATGTTACCTTTCGCTGTCGTTGTCGTTGTCTCTGTCGATATGCGTCATTCTTCATAGTTTATGCATGCTAACGATAAATGAATGTCTTAGTGAACAGGGATCTGCTGTGCGGCAATGGCCTGACCGAGTTCTGCAATGCTGTTGTCTCCGCCAGAACACCACCCAAGGCATCACGCACCTCAAACTCTTCGAGCACAGCGCCGAATCTGCGTCACGGGTGTTAGAGTCAAGTTCACGCTCAACGAGGGGACAGATGCGACGCGAGCTCACCCGTAGCAGCGGACCTTGCCCGCCAGGTTGTTCTTGATCCGCTCCAAGTCCTGAGCCTCGAGCTCAGCTACTCGCTCGTGACCGTAAATCATCGACCATGCCATCACTGGCGTGATCTCCCCTTCGCGGTCTAGCGGTAGCCGTGAGCTGAGCTGCAGTAGCTTCACTAGAGATGTACTGTCTAAATCTGCTGGCATTTGATGAGGATACTTCTCCGCCGGTTTCTCCATCACGTGCGAGTATGACGGTGCCGTTGCCATGAGCGCATGCCCTGCCATGTGTTCGTGCTCGGCGTCGTCGGCATTCTCCATGGGATGGTGGAATGGCTGACCCTCGGGATTGTGCGAACGGACCATGAGGTATTGCATATGGTCCATACACGGCCGTTCGAGCCTACATAACGTGAGCGTCAGCCACAACGAACCTTGCATCTCATGGGGCATACCGAAGCACACGTCGATTGGCAACGACTAGCCTTGCGGTGGCGGCGATGGGTAAGGAGCCGGCATGTCCACCGGCATGCCATGGGAGTCATACGTCAACACGAAATCGATTCCGATCTGGTCGTAGTCGAGCCTGTTTGATGGCAGCTGCGCCATGTTCCGCATCTGTGCTGCCTGGTTCGCCTGGACAGCTGACATGTTTGGAGCTTGCCCTTTCTGGTGGCCTGAGGGCGGAGGACTGAACCCGGTGCTTTCTGATGTGCCCCGGTAACTTCCAGAGATGCTTCCGCTCGACTCCGTTGCACCGTAGCCGCTATTTTCTCGCATGAAGTTGATGGGATTGCTGGCGAAGTCGTACGAGATCCCGTGCTGTGACAGAAGCTCCTTGAGTCGCCGATTCTCCTCGATCATGGCGTCTTTCTCACGGGATGTTTGAGAGAACGCTTCCTTCAGTCGGAGCACCTCCTGCTCCAGCGCTTTGATGTACAGCTCCTTCCGCTCACGGTGTGTTCTGGATGGCGTCAGCAGATGGTTATCACGGCATGTCGAAGCATCAATACCTCTGAGCCTGCCTATTCAGCTCCTGTCTTCGAGTGAGCGCTGGCTTGCTGTCCGGCTTAGGACCGCGCCGCTTGGGAGGCTGGCCATCTGTGGCATTGTCAGCTCTGTCCGTACCAGCTGTGAGAGCATTCAGCCACTTACCCTTCGTCTGCTTTTTCTCGGAAGTTAGGTTCTTGAAGATGTCCAAACCACCTGAGCCACCCTTTGCGCTGCTGGTGGGACTTGGATCTGTAGTGATTGCCGCCACACGTGACGATTTCGAGCACTCGGTTGTGGGTACCAGACAACGAAATGTACCTCAAAGCACAATGCTCCGAAGGAAACATCCACGCTGAGCCGGTAGCCCACTTGGTGCTCGTAATCGCCAGCGTGGAAGCTTTAAGTTAGTGACTGGCCAGCGAAGCTACAACTTTGGACAGAGCAGATAGTGTCCCGACATGCATTGCAGTGGCGAGGCTTACCGTAGTCCGCGTCCTGGTTCATTGTTTGATCTACCGGCGGCAAGCCGTGAGGCATCGGGTGGTTTCCAGGTGAGTAAGTTGCCATGGCCGGGTGCTTCGCCTGTGTAGATGGCAATCAATTGCGCAGGCCTCGTAGTGCCTGATCAAGAGTTAGTGGACCGAGGCTGTAGTTCCTCGACGCGGTGATTTGCGAGTATTGGTGAGAAGACAAGACGACGAGTGATTTGTGAAATGTGTCGAGGGAGAGCAGGAGGCATTTTGCATTGAAATCTCGAGGTACTTGTCAAGTATGTCGTCAAGGCGTCTGGCCGAAATCAAATTCTGAGGTTCAGCAGGCCAGGTCAATGGTTACCCGAAGGGCAGTACAAGATGATGAGTGACGCCGGAACATGGTGGATATGCAGCGCAAAAGCGAATAGAGATGCTGACCTTGGTCGTACGCAGGGACCCGCAGCCCTGCTGCCAGAGTTGAAACGGCTGCTCGGTCACGAGTGGTTTGCACACCAGCGTCTTGTGGTCGCGATTGATTGTGCTTGCCGTCGGCGAGCAGATCTGGGATGGCGCTCAGCAGGCTCGTAGGAAGCGGGGACTTACGGCCTCCTGATGACGGGGAGAGATCGAGTACCGTGTGTGGCCAGATAAGGCGGGAAGATGGACCAACTGTGGGATCCGCGTCCCAGGTCGAGGGAATGATGTACGCCGTGAGTGTGGAGAGGCGGCCGAGTCGCAATCACAGGCTGTCACAGAAGCGAGAACACTGTGAGAAGGGCGGTGGCTGCAGCCCAGGGAAGAGCGTTGCACAGAGCGTTTGCGCCGGATATTGGCTCACAGGCGACCGACTGCCCCGGCCAGGGCGTGGAATCGCGGGCCGTCCTGCAGATGCTGCCGGGAAGTGAGAGCAGCGTGGGCAGCAGTAAACCCTTGTTGCGGTAAGTATAAGGTACTTGCTACAGGGCTGTGAGAGTGCACGGCGGGCGGCACGGAGACCAGCCGACGGATGGCGTGAGGTGAGGTACGGCGATGGGGCTGAGAACAGAAGATGGTGGAGAAGGATGTGGAAAGAAAGCTGCTGCTGAGGGCACAACAATGGAAGATGGATGGTCGCAACAGGGTTGGGGTGGTGGTGTAAAGAAACACGGCGCGGCGGCGGTACAGGCTGCTCTAGAACGGCTCCATCAGGCAAAGCGTCCGTTCTTCCGCGGGACACCCATTCCAACACCCAGCACAGTAGCAGACTAGCACCAGCATAAGCGGTACTGTAGAAGTCTCAGCAGGTGAGTGAGGTCGTGCGACAACATCCTCCGTCACCGTGCAGGCGTCGCCCTCTGTGTTCTGCGTTCTGCAACATTCGCTATCCCAACCCGGCTCGTCTCCCGAAGCGCGCGTGCGTGGTGCAGGTCGCGATGGTCGCCATACTGGGTGTCGTGGGAAACGCGCTGCTGGGCCTGAGGGTCGCCGTCTTCACCACGCCTTGGTTGTTGCATCTGTTCCTCGCCGACATCCTGCTCTCTGCGCTGCTCCCCATCTCCGCCGTCGCACCTGGCCTGGCCTACGACCTCTCCTCGCGCATCGCCGAGTCGGTATGGCGCGGCATCCAGTTCATCTTCACCGGCATCAATCGCGCCCAGATCATCGTGTCGGGCGCCGAGAACTTGCCCCGAGGAGAGTCGGCCATCGTGATCGCGAACCATGTCGAATGGACCGACTTCTACCTCATCCAAGAAGCCGCCATCCGTTGTGGCATGCTGGGAAGGTGCCGTTGGTTCGCGAAGCAGCAGCTGAAATGGATCCCGTTCCTCGGGTGGGGCCTCTGGGCGATGGGTATGCCTCTGGTGAGTAGGAAGTGGACGGTAGACCAGCGCGAGATGGATCGAGTCTTTCAGGGAGTGCTGCAGCGGAAATGGCCCATGTGTAAGTCGGCTATCTCAGATGGGAGCCTTTCCTACCGAGGTGCGCCCGTAGACCATCGACTAAACGTATCTCAGGGCTGGTCTCGTACAGCGAGGCCACTCGATATACCCCCTCCAAGCGTGCGGAAGCGGAGAAGTGGGGTGCTGAGAACAACAAGTCGGTGGCCCAGCACCTCCTCTACCCACGCAGCAAAGGCTTCATTGCCTGTGTGCAGAAGCTGCGAGGGGCGCCCCATGTCAAGGCGGTCTACGATATGACCATCGCGTACGCCAAGGGCGGGACGACATTCCAGTCGCCACCCAGCTTCTGGCAAAGCCTGATGCGGCCGCGTTTGGACCGTGACTGGACATTCTATATCCATGTGGAGCGTCACGACTTGCAGAAGCTGCCTCGCGAAGACGTTCAGTTGGCAGGGTGGCTGGAGGAACGATGGCTGGAAAAGGGCGAGCGACTGGAGCGGTTAAACATGCTTCTGGCCAAGAATGTGCCGTGGGAAAGCGAGACGGCCATGCGCATGTTGGACTGAAACAGGACATGTCTGAAACAGGATACGTCTGAATCGGGACATGTCGGCGGCTGCCATGGCTGTCAAAATGCGTCCTGTCCGGCTCCCCGTGCTCGTGACTTTCACATGTGCTTGACTTGGGCTGCAAAAGTGAGTGAAAGGATGGAAATGGACTCGTCTGCCGCATGTGACGAGTCAGTGCGCTGCATGTCGCAGAGCTCCTTCCTCACCTCACGTCGTCGTTCCTTCCAACTCCATCCTCCTTCCTTCTCTTTGACCAGTACCTTACGACGGGACAACACCGACAGTGCGTGACATGCATCACACGACCAGACATTGGCCATTTTCCAAGCCGGTCGCGATGGTATCGGTGCCTTGCTGGGTAAGTCTTCCACATCCACACCACGGTTTAAGGCCCGAATCCGCATGTCTAACACTTGTTTTCGGATTTTAGGCTGGGCACTGCTCCGCCTTTCCCTCCATCGCTCCATCCTCCTCACACTGCGCAACATCATCCTGGCCTCCTTTCCCGCCGACCAACCCGTCACCTTCGAAAGGGTCAAGCAATGCCGCTACCTCCACAACTTCCTCACGGAAACCATGCGTCTCCACCCCACAGCCCCGATCAATGACCGCGTCGCAACCAAGGACACCACCCTCCCCGTCGGCGGCGGTCCCGACCAGAAATCTCCCATTGTGATCCAAGAGGGCCAGACGGTCATGTACTCCATCCATCTCATGCAACGTCGCACGGATCTCTGGGGCGAGGACGCCCTTGCGTTCCGCCCGGAACGCTGGTCGGAGAGGACGATCCCCGCGTACCATTTCGCCGCCTTCTCCGGCGGGCAGCGCGCGTGTCTAGGGCAGCAGTACGGTCTCATGGAGGCGGCGTATGTGTTGATCCGGTCGCTGCAGCGGTACGATGCCGTCGAGCCGGCCGACGCCAAGGAGATGGCGAGGATGCGGAAATCGTTCGGCTTGTCAACGTGGCCCGCTGATGGAGTCAAGGTGAGGTTTCATAGAGCTTCGGACTAGAATTGGGGAAGCCCTACGCGTGTTCTTTCTTACAAGTACGGGTAAGGTATCTTTGGCTTGAATGAACCGTGGCGATGACTTGCGTGCATACGTCAAAGGTACATAGCATTCATTTATCATGATCATCAGACATTGCCCCCGACTCTACGCTAAATGCTAAACGCTAATTGGCACTTTCAAATACGTAACATGCACGATGAAGGATCGCAATCCCCGCTCAGCGTACAGTACGTCGACGCGTCGAATGCTCTTTACTCGAGCGGTTCGATGATTTCAATGCCGGAGAAGACCCTCTTTCGCCTTCTGTCGTCGGTACTACTTCCTTCCAAGCTTGTAGCCGAACCGCTTGTTGCGCTTCGTAGCCTCGTGAGGCGATGACAAGGCCAGAGAAGCAGACTCCGAGGGTGGCTGGAACATATCCCAGGGAAGAGCGTTATGGTTTTTTGATTTGGATGCATTCTGCTTCGAAGGAGCTGGGGAAATTGCTGGCGCCACACGACCGACAGATTTGTCCTGTCCTCGTGTCGTTGCCGGGGGAGATGCCGACATGGCGACACTAGCAGACCTGAAAAAGCCCCCTTCTGAGTCACTGACAGGACAAGAGCCCATGTCTGCCGCTGGGGTTCGAGGCGATGCATCGGAAGATGTACTTGTCGCACTGGAATAGCCGCGCGCCTGAAGCGCTGGAGCTTCAGACAAGTCGCTTTCTAGCGATAAGAGTGGCGGCGTTGAATCTTCGTTGGAATAGGTCCGTTGCCGTGCTCGGAAGGCTGCATGTCCTGTAGAGGGGAATAGCGGCGACTCGGTTGCTGGGCGACTATTTCTTGATTGTTGGCTATGCGGCCGTTCGGCTTCCGTAGAGTCAGCCACCTGGAAGACTGACCGCTTCTTGTACTGCGACTGACGGACAGATGGCTTGCTGGAGAGGGATTCATACGGCCGCCTTGTGGAATCGGAGCTGGTAGTGCTTAATGAAATCAAGGAGGACCTCTTGCTCCTGCGGAAGAGAGTCAGGACTGCTACAATCGCAGTAATGTTGACGTCGGTGGAGGTGTACATACCTATCGTCTCTCTCTTTGCGATCGGCGCTCTTTCGGTGAGCAGCCTCCGGGAGTCCATCCCACTTGCTGTTGACTTTGGGTACATGTTCCGGCAGTTTTTGGGATGAGACACCAGGCATGACTATTGCGACGGGGTTGCTGCCCTTCTGAGCAGCCTTCCTCTTCTCATGCTCTGCGTACGCTTCTAAGGCTGAGGTAGAGGGCTCTTTCAGGGTGAAGAAGCCAAGCACGCCGGCGCTTTTCCTCTTGGACTGATGGCGGTGGCCAGAGAGCTGTTCTTGAGCCTTGCCATGGCGCTGATGACTCTGTGTTGTCTTCCATGCAAAGACGCTCGATGTTGGTTCAATGCCCGCAGACGACGTCTGTTGCGATCGGTGGGATGCGATGCGGATCTCATTGCGAGTTTCCTTGCCGGAGGCGGAGGCCGCAGTGTCGGACTGGAGGGTAGTTTCAGGTGTTCGATTCCGCACGGCGAGTTTTGGTATGCGTCGTGGTGGTAAAGCGGAGGAGGTGAAGTCGGACTGCGAGGCCCGTGTCAGTCAATGTTGATCCCGAAGATCCGCCGGCATGAACCACGCAGCGACGGGTCAGTTGCCCAGACATACCGCATCTCGTGGGCATTGCGTCCCGGCAACGTCTTGCGGTCTTACAGTTGCCAGCATGGTCGGTTTGTGTCGCTGAAGGAGAGGAGGACAGGTGGGCGTGGGAGGAGGAGGACAAGGCAGCGAAGGATGCGGATCGTCGGCGTTGGATGGTGTCGATATCGATATCGATGTCGCTGAGCGAGACGGGAGAAGAGGAAGATGTACTGTCTCACGTGGCCCAGGGAGAGGCGTCGTTACGCTTCGGTGTTGGCGATGACTAGCTGCACGACGCTCTCGTCGTGGATGTGGACGCGTCGGAGGAGGAGCAGTGCACTCTCAATGCAGCGCAGCGCGAGGCTTCTTGGCTGCTCTGGGCGGCGAAGGAGGCGCTGGATGCGGTAGGCAGTCGTCTCCCATTCGTCTCCCATTCGTCGTGCTGTGTGTGTGGCACCGCTCGGGGACTCCTGCCACGTGGGCCAGACCTTTTTCCCGCAGTTCCTTCTTCCAAACGCCTCGCTAGAACTCGCTAGTCGAACTCTCCACACTCGCTCGCTGCCGATCCTCCCCCACACGAAACTGGAACGAGACCCGTCAGCGTCTACCGCTCTCCACTCATCACCGACGGGAACCTTGGTCGGCCTGCGTCAAAAACCCGTGCTCTCTATATAGATGAAATAACAGTGCGAGCGAGCACTCTGCGTTTTATCCCTCCTCCGACACGCCGACGGCTGCTGTGCGCGTTGACGACATGTCTGACGTCCTCACGGCCAAGCCCCCGCCTGATGGAGAGACCCCGGAGACTTCGCCGCGGCTATCGAACACACTGTGCACAAAAGTCAAACATCAAATTTGAGATTCCGGCGTTAGACGGACGATAAAGCCGCGGAGGAACGGACATGTTCGCTGCGCCAGAGTGCGGCTGTCTCCTTTGGGAACAAGAAAACGAATGCTCACCATGCTCTGCTACATACACTAAGTACTAGCTCGGCGACCTGCTCCACGCTTCTTCTGCCCACATGCTCGCCACGTTTTGCGATATCGTCTGTGCTCCCTGCATCGTCGCCTCACACCTTTCCTCTTGCGGTGCGACGGCCGTCCACAGCCTGACCAGTGACCACACACACAGACAAGACAGACAATACAAGCGAGTGGCAATCAAGTAGCGCACAGCGCTGTCCGATCGACCCAACACATCACGTGCGTGGCGTCCCCCGATGGCTCAACCCCCTGGCGCTGCCTACGACAAGGACTGCATTACAAATCATACCTTGTTCCTCAAGGGCGACAGGTACCCCGTTGTCCAAGACCACTCACCACTGGTCCACTCTGAATGAGCCTGTCCGCACAAACATCATCGCCGCACGCCCGGGCGCCTCGCTTCTCTGCTCGAGAGCGTCTCCCGTCAGACAGTAATAATGTATGTCGGCCGACCGCAGGCCTTCTCTTTCCTCCATGTCCACCACTCATGCTGCCACTCTTCTCAGCACCCCTCTCCAATCCATCTCCAAAGTCCAAACGACTCCTACTGGTCCTACCCAGACGCTCCACGACCCATCATTCTCCTCAAGAGGCACCCATCGACACCCAAGAGAGAAAAGAAATACGAGAGCGAGAGGGATCAAGTAGCATTCGCTAGCATTCTGTTCAAGCCTCTTTTCTGCCGTTAAGATTACATTCACTCACTCATTCATACTTCTACGTCTATTCGACATTTCGTCCTGTCATTCCCATGTCTTTCTATACTCTATCCAAACACCCTGCCTTTCCCATTCCCATGCGTCTCTGACTTTTTTTCACCATTAGCGCCTTGCGCCCAAATCTTCTGTCTGACTCCTCCCAATCGGCGCGGGAGACCGTAGAACATTGTTCGACACGTCGCCCAACGCCCCGCTGCCTGAGACCTGAGATGGCAGTTGCGGCGGTCCATCAGGACGCACTGGATTGCTCTCATCCGTAGTCATCCTGAACGCCCGAGGCGAGACGAGTCCCGAGCGAGGATCGATCCGGCCTCCCGAATTTTGCCCACTGCGGAACTGCTCCTCGGGAATGTCTTGCATGTGGATCTGCCCCTTCTCCATCATGTCCTGCTCGGGATCCGACCGGCCAAAGAAGCGATTACGGTGCAGCGAGGCAGAGCTACGCCAACGGCTGTCAGTCGCTCGGCGAGCAAGATTGCCAGGGGCGGGAATGCTCTCTCGCGCGGTCGATGTGCCTGTGTCCACGCTGCCTCTCACACGGTCTTGTGAACCCCGCGAGCGTTCACGAGATGCTTCGATGACCTCCATCCTCAATCGATTGGGGTTGCGGTCATCGTACACGTCGCCGGACATGTCCTGCGTGGCCGCGTTGCTCATACCCAGGCTGAAGTCCACACGCCTGTTCATCTGGGTGAGGGTCTCCCCTCGAGCGCGGCTACCCCTCATGATCGAGCCGCCTCGCGTCCGGGAACCTGGGGGCTGAGAGCCAACCTCATCGCCGTGAGCCGGTCCAACAAACGGAGGATCCTGCGTGACAGAGCCCTCCGGTGGAAAGCCCATCGGTTGGTCTGGAGTTCCGCCATGGCCTGCACCGGCGCTGCCCACATGAGGAACCTGCGAGAGATACATCGGGAAGGTCTCGCGCATGCCGGGAAAACGCATGTATGGTCCCTCGATGCCAAGTTCCTGGAAAGTCACCATCATTGCGCAAATGAATTTGTTCCGGCGGGCCAGACGAAGACCTTCATTCTGCCAATTGGACTTGTAGAAGAAGATCACATTGAGCTTCATCGAATGTACATCGACAATGTCCCGCAGCTCCGTGAGGATGTTGCCCTGGTATTCACGCTTCTCTGATTTGACGAACTCTAACAATTTCGTCCTCAAGCCGTCGAGTTGCTCCAGGGTCGTTCCAAACTTGATGCTTACGGTGACAGCCTCGGCCAAGCCGCCCGATCGACGCTGGTTCAAAATGAACAGCGTGTTCAGGTAGCTGTTGGGCGCTTGCACGATGTGACCCTCCATCTTCTTGAACTCAGTGTACAGCAAGCTGATCTCCTTGACAAAGTAGTCGTCTCCAGTAAGGGTAGATCCAGTGTTCCCGTAAACACTGACACGGTCGCCAACATCGAATGGATGCTTGACGAAAACGAAGACAACAGACTGCAGGAATTCTTGAGCGGTTGCGCTAAAGAGCCAGGACAGAGCCAGGACGGAAGAGCCTGCGCTTGTCAGGACACCGGCGGCCGACGTGGAAATGAGCGAGATGAAGACCAGGATGACGACAACTACGACGATGAACATAAAGACATCGTCAAGCTTGGCGACCACACTGTCCAGATCCTTCAACGAGGCTGTTATAGACTTGCGCTCTCGTCCGATTTCCACGCAGACAGCCTCCAATTCTTCCATGGAAATGTCACCGTTCATGTCCTTGTCAAACATGGTGAAGGCCGCGTCTGCTTCGTCGTCGTTCTCGAAAGCCGGTCTCAGATCATCCGCAACGACGGTTTCGGTGTCCTCGCGGGCGAATGTACGGTAAAGCCGACGGGCCAGGACCTGTGCACCACTGGTCGAGGACAGGAGAGCAAGGACCACTTGCGTCGGATGTGTACTCTTGACGACGGTGCGTCCGGTGAAGTCACCAGCAACCTTTCCAGCGACGTCTCCAAACTGTCTTAGCGCCTGCTTTCCTGTCCGTGCAGCATCAGCCACGAGCTTTCCTGGAGTGCGCGCTCCCGAGCCGGGCTCTGGCTGCTGCTCAAATTCGGAGTCCTCCATCGCGATCTTGCCCTTGGAGAAAGCATACAGCTTGGTGAGAGAGCCGATCTGGAACTTGTTAATCTCGATGCGGTCTGCGTAAGTCCGCAAGTGAAAGCTGATGGCGATGAGTTGGATGATGATCTTCTCAATGAAGTTTAGGATCGCGCCAACGAACAATGAGACCAACACCTTGTTCATTGTACCCATCCATTCCGCCGTGTAGTTGTGTGGATGGTCTCTCTGGTGATAAGTCATGGTGGGAAGGAAAGAAATCTCAATAGCCAGCCACCAGAAGAACACAGTCGCGGGCAGCTCGAGCTGCTTGCCCATGTCGCGCCATTTCTTGCTGTTGTTGGTGAACAAGGTCGAAACCATGCCAATTGGCATTGGCAGACTTTTGGCGAGGAGGCGGCCGGCCCACAGAGACAGCCAGACGATTTCCAACCAGATCATAAACCATGTCAGCGTCACGCCTCCGACGGTAGCGGTCTTGAACTTGAGTGCTCCGAGCAGCAGGGGGATCAGAAGAATCAGCATCAGGGGCACAATGTAGGTAAACCATCGCACCAGAACATTGGACTGATGGACCTTCTTGAGGAACTTTCCGAAAGCTGATGCAGGATGCTCGACGGGTTTATAGACCTGCGTCTTCTCATGCACAGGGTTGGTAGCGATGTCGAATTCGTCGATGTGATCGTCACGCTTCCTCCTGTTGCCGTCAGAGCGGTATGTGTCGTTACCCCTGCTCTTGACTTTGGATAACGCATCATCCTCCTCCTGCTGGCGAGAGATCTGTCTTTCAATCTTGAGCATCTCCAAGTCGTCGTCCAGTCTGTGAGCCCGCTCGCGAGTCTGGGAACGCGAGTTCACACCACGGAGAGGGTCCCCGGGCTCATAGTCGTATTCGGTGACGGTCAAATGGCTTCCAGCGCGCGGTCTTCCTGCTGGTGCATCATTCTCCTTCAAGTGGTCCTGGGATTGGTTTCTCGCGGGGTCCTCGGTCTCGCCGACCACGGTGCCCTCCTCGTCAGAAGACTTGTCGTGGCTGGCGTTCCGGTTCGCATTGTTGACATTGTACGAAGGCAAAGAGGGCCGGTCGAGGCTGTTGCCGCGTGCTTCGTGGATGGGGGCTGTGGGGTTGCTCATATTGTATGAGGGTTGGACGTAGGTCGGCTCTGGCCGCTCGTCGACCGGAGTGGTCATGGTGAGCGATTGGGCGGCTTCCAGAGAGCGAGTGATCTGAAACGCCGATTAAGGGATCCCTATTCAGGGTAGATGGTGGAGGTGTAAAGGGTGGAGGATTCACAGATGGGCGAGTGACCGGGTTGCGGGAACGACTGGAGGTGGAGGTGGAGATGGGAATGATGCTGGTGACGATGCTGCTGTGTGCGATGCTCCGCTAGTTATGAAAGGAAAAGAAAGCAAGAAGCAAAGCACTGTGCAAAGGATAGAACAGCATTCGGCTCCCGATGCAGCGCAGAGGCGCGCGGACTGCAGGAACGGCGAGGCGAATCAGCGCGACTGCCACCCGCTGCTCTTGCTCCCTTGCTCTTGCTCTTGCTCTTGCTCTTGCTCTTGCTCTTGCTCTTGCTCTTGCTGCCCGGCGTGCTGCGGTGTGCGCTGTGCTGTGCTGTGCTGTGCTGTGCTGTGCTGTGCTGTTCCTTCCTGTCTTGTCTGTGCTGGTGCTGCTCTCCTTCCTTCTACGCGTGTGCCCGCTTCCTTCCTCGCCTCGGGTGGCGACGAAACGCAATCCCAGCCTTGGCACACCGATAAGGTATAGTATCTTTCATCATCTCAAGATAAGATCCGAGAAGGATGCTGTTCTGTTCAGAGCGCTGTTCAGCTGCCGCCAAATCATCCTTCGCATGCCATCCGCACCGGCCTACGCATCTTCTCCAGCGCGCCAGATCTGTACATCTGGTGCACGGATCTTGACCTTCAGATGCCGGCGCCAAGAACGCCTCGTGTCGCTTGCCATCCCTGGCGGCAAGCCACGGACCATCTTCGCATCCACATCCACGCGGACCTCTCCCCAACAACAATCACAATCCCTCACATCCACATGTCCGCCAAACGGATTCTCACATGTCAGCGCATCTCGCAAGCTGATGTCTCTGGTTGTCAAACCTAATCTTGACACTCCGCCGTGACAGACCAGGAAAACCCAGACTATCCCATGTCAAGCATTGGCTTCACTTCGTCTCACACACTTGTCAGGGTAAATTACCAGGATTGCCCCCACAGGCACGTCTGGGCATGCCAGCCAACGCGTTTCCTGAATTCTGCCATACGTCCACATGGAAATAATGGGATTCAGCCGGCGTGGAACATGTTGGACTGACACAAGAAATCCAGGTTCCTGAGCTCACTCCATATCACGTGTTCGGAGACACCGAGAACGAGTTCCACGAAGCTGTTTACCGAGGGAAGCCCCGATGACTTTCTGCTTCATGGTGCTAACAACCTCCACTGAACAGCATTCAAGAAGTCAGAATCCTCTGGACTTCCTTGAAAGCCAATACAGTTAAGCCGATCATAGCAAAGTCATACGGATCAGCCTGCGAAGCTGTCTTCGCCATCACGATCCCGTTCTTGCGGTCCACAAACAGCATCTGACCAAAAATTCCCAATGCCATCGTCACGTCCGACGCGCTGTCGGAGATCCAGTGAGACCGATATGCTGGGCTCTGGAAAGCTCTTTGAAATCCCGTCGCCCAGCTGCCCTTGGCGAATGCGGCGAGATCACCGCCCTCAACCATATCCTTGATCCAGTCCGATGGCACCACGCCTCGCCCACCCTCTGCAATCAATTGTCCAATGCGGGCAATATCTCGCAGAGTCGCACACAGTCCGCCAGCAGCACGAGCATTTCCCTCTTTGTCGACAGCCACCAGTGCATCGCTTTCTGCGCCCATAGGTTTCCAAAGCAGATCCTGGACCAGCACGGAAAATTTCTTGCCGCCTGCGCGCTCGATGACCCAGCCGATTAGATCTGTATTGACGGAGACGTACTCGAAACGATCGTCCTCTGCACGCATCGGGTCGAAATTCGAGATAAAGTCATGGAGATTGGTGAACTTTTCATCGCCTTTCTCCGCGTTCCAACCCGCGGCACAGCGGTATTCGTGGTTGTCGTCATGGTACTTGGCGCCCGACCTCATGTCGATGCATTGCCGAATGGTGACGTTGTTGTAGATCGTATTCGATACCTCGGGCACGTATTTCGTGACGAGGTCGTTAACGTTCAGCTTGCCTTGCTGCTGGAGCATACCTAACAAAAGGCCCGTCACGGATTTCTGGGCTGCTGTCAGATACGAGATTCAGAGCTTGCCATCACCACATCTCTGCCTACGAGCAAGCTGGCTCCTCATGGCCGAAAGTCCGGCAGAAGCCGACGCATTCTTCTCGCTGTACGAAGATCGGAAACCATACGAGCGATACTTACCGTCATGGACATGACAATATGCCTCGACTTGGCATCATTTCCGCGAAAGTAACCTTCATACAGCGCCTTGCCGTGCTGAAGAACCATCAACCCACCCACATGACCCTCCTCGATCCATCCGGGCAGATCCAGAGTAGAATCTTGATACGGGACATGGAAATCGTCGAAACTTCGTGGCGCGCTCGGTAGAGGACTTGGAGCATCGGATTTTCCAACCGTTTCTGTCTTCAAGATTTTGTCTGTTGTAGGAGTAGGAGGAGGAGTTTAGTGGTGCAAGGACGAGACGACTTGGTCCCACTACAGGGATTTCGGGGGGCACTGGACTTACCTATGTTCACGAACGCCCACTGGTTGTGTGGGCTTTGTCGCCAGTTGGAGAGGTCGGCTCGGCCTGCCGTGGAGGAGGAATCCATTGCTGTTGCTGTTGCTGTTGCTGTTGCTGTTGCTGTTGCTGTTGCTGTTGCTGTTGCTGTTGCTGTTGCTGTTGCTATTGCTATTGCTGTTTCTAGGAACGACCTTGATTGGGTATGACTTGATTTCTTGAAATGCAAGCTTGACTCCGGCAGCTGTTTTAGGTTACAGGTTGTTGTAGGATCGGTGCTCTGGTCCCTCGAGGCAAATGGGGGCTCTTATTATCCAGTTTTTTCGTGTGAGTATTCCCGCTGGACAAAGCAGCAGTACCTTATTAGTGTAGCCGCCGAAGTGAAGTGAAGTCGGGCGGCGCATGGGTGATGGCAGCCCGAGGTCTGGATTTAGCGGGGATACTAAAGGTACTAATCAAATCAAAAGGGTACCTAACACACCACAGCCTAATAAACGAGGTATGTATGATAGGTAGGTATCATATCAGGAGGATATCCGGTAGTAGTCTGGATAATAAGTTCGACAACTAAAGTTCGACAGCTCTGGGATTTCGCAAGGATATATAAGCAATGTGTTCGCATGCGCAAGCATCTTTCCAACAGCCGAACATTATGGTTATTGTCTTGCCGAGAATCCTAGCCAAAAACAACCACGGCACTGGCGAGTACCTAGGATAGCGCGAAAACAAGCGGCAGCGGCAGCAGCCGGCCGTCGAGATAATAATATTCCGACGTAAGAGAACTTATGTCGCGTTCGTCTTCTTTGTTTTTCACCTGACGAGGAGAGCTGGGACCACATCCACACATACAGACAGCCTTGGATCATCAGCGACAGGAGCCCTTTCCCAACGCCTGCCAAACATGGCAGGATGATGCTCTCGTCACCGTGGCCACGCACTACAGCGCGCACGAGGGGGATGGCTCACAAGAAAGCCGCGAGAGCTTCCATGAAAGCCTCGTGGTTTTCCAGAAACGGGAGATGACCCGCGTTCGGGATCGCCGTGAACGTCGTGTGGGGGATTCCAAACTTCTGCATGGCCTCCGGAATCTTGCCGTCGCCTTGCCCGGCAATCAGTAATCCCGGCGCCTTGATCTTTGACAAATTCGGCTTGAGATCGTAATCGCTCAGGGCGTGCGTGTTTTGTTCGAAGCCGTCAATATTTGCCTGCTCCGCCATCGCGAGTGTCTGTTTCGCATTGGGCGAGTCGTGGTTCGCGGGGGTAAACCAGCGTTCCACCGTGACTTTGGCCAGCTCTGGCATGCCTTTGGACTTTGCGAGCGCGACGCGCTCAGCCCACGCTTGGCTGTTGGCCAGGCTCGAAGCCAGATTGCAGTCGCAAGCTACAAATTTCTCTAGCATGTCCGGATGCTTGATGGCGAAGTTAATGGCCGTAACTCCTCCCATGCTGACACCAATCACCGCATGAACCTTCTCTAAGTCAAGTCGTTGGAGCAAGTATTCGAGGTCGTCCGCCAGGAGGTCAAAGGTGGTGTGATTACTCTTCTCGGCCTGTTGCGAGTAGCCTCGTGAGTTGTATCTCAGCACGCGATATGTTTTCCCGTTCACGCCTTTGATCAACGCCTTGGCAACCTCATCCCATATGTGCAGATTGGTCATTATGGAGTTGACACAGACAACGACGGGATCTGCTGGGTTGCCTTCCAGCTGGAAACGTAACTCGGCGCTATCCGTGGTAATGACTGACGAAGGGGGCTCTTCCAAGGGCTCAAAGCTGAGATGGTAGCCCCACGTTCGAATGTCACTCCAGAGCACCTTCTCCATGATCTTGGTCCGCCAAGGCGTGTCGCGCGCTGCCTTGGCCTCGGGCGACTCTAGACCGTCTGGCGATTTGAAGTCGTGGACTGCGAGACATTCGACCTGCCCCGCGGGCGGCATACCCTGAAGGCCTCCCACAACCATTCGAAAGCGTCGAGTACGGAGCCAGCCGGGTACTTTGGAGACCATATCGGTGTGCTCCTCTTCGTACCACCTGTTGAACTCGTCCAGATCAGACTCGTTCAGCCTCATCGACGCCGCAATGGTCACGGGAGGCGGGCCCGAATACTCGCCACGAACCGACACCAAGCTGTAGATTTTGCGGTCCAGGGATTCAAACGTTCCCATGATAGCCTTCTCCCGAAGCGACCGCTCCTCCCGCAGGCGGCTGTAGATCCGCTTTTCCACCCACGAGAGATCGGAGACATCGTAGACGGCCGACCACGCTGGTTTCTGACCGTCGATAGCTTTGTAACGGTCTCCGGTCTGGATGAACGGAAGCCGAAGTCGCAAGGGGCCATGCTCCGTGTTATACCAGTCGTGAAAAATGCTCTCGTCGGTGTTCCAGCCGGGCTGGATTGCAACAGCCAGATAGCCAGGTCCGTTCATGTTGGATTATAGGAATACTGATTGATTGATGTCTCTTCTCGCGATGGGTATTTGGGTTTGTCTGTGCATTAAGAGAGAGCCGCTACTTACGGTATCGGCGACGAAGAGCTGTCGGGAAGCGGAGTCGGGAGATGGGCGGCTCAGTATTTAAGCAGGAGAGGAGAGAGGGATGCGCGGGCAAGACGATCGCGTTGAAGTAGTCCGTGGAGGAAGACAGTTTCGCTTCATCTTGGTCTCTGCATGTCTCCCGACGGGTTCTGGCTTGCGGCGTCATGACTCCTGAACGCAAGATTCGCGGGCAATCTTTTCCCGTGAAAAAGGACAGAAGAGTTGGCTCGTTGCTGTCGCAGTCCTGAAGCGGTCTAGCCGCATCCCAATGCGGTGTGTACAGGGCTGACGTGGGGTTCAATGTTAAGTTGGCTAGGTCGAGCTTCATCCTCACATGCACCCGACGTCACCGAGCTAGATACACCTTCTCGCCAAACAAAACCTTCCAAAAACCCACCTGACAAACTCAACACCACCGCAATTCCCACGCCTCGCCAGGAAAACTTACAGTCACGAAGCCATTGGCCACTGCAGCGCGCCTACGTCAAACATGTCCGTCCAGAGCCCAAACGTGCCTACCCCGCCGAGCGACAAGGACACTCCGCAGCAAGATCGTTCCCTCTTCAACCACGAGGCCAAGAAGCACGAGAGCCATCACTACGTGCGCATGTACGGTGGCAAGGTCCTCAACGCTGCCATGTTCGGATTCGGAGCGACGCTGGGAGCAGATGCTGCGAATGCCGCCGTGGGGGATGTCAAGGTAGGCAGACTTTGGGAAACCGAGTATGAAGCAATTGGCTAATGTTGATCAGGAATGGTGGCGGCATTGATTGCAGTGGGTGACTGTACTTTGGCATGATATGACGACCTACGGATGGTACAGGACTTGATCTGAGGTACGATTCAGCACAGAAAAGGATGGCGTTAAAGGGGACCTAGGAGTTGCTCTGCGGTAATTAAAAAATATGGGAAAAGCGAGGACAGTATGCAGAGCAGGCACAGTGCCGCTTCATTCGTATACCCACTCGAGTATAGAGGGCGCACGGCACATACACAGGGCACTAGAGTGGTTGACCCCAATAAAAAGCATCAAGCAAGACTCAAGACTGTTGTCTGTCTGCAGCTATAGTGTTACAGTACATCGTCACTGCATGATCGTACACAGTTGAGATGCTCATGGCACACCGTCTGTACAAGGTCATCATCGATGAATGTGCCACTCTTCCGTGGACAAAATCGCTGCGACTCCAATCTCTGCGTGGGTACTCGAGCGGATGCGCCTCGTCAAGGATTGAGTGCCTGGGCTGAAGCTATGGGCGCCTTTTGACCGGAGATATGTTTCTTAGTAGTCCTCGAGAGAGCTTGCTGAACCAGTCTCCATGACCGCCGTGGGACCCAGACTCGGCTTCCCAACATGAAGACAGTGGTCAACAGGGCTAAAGCACCGGCTTGATGAGCTGCAGCGAGCGGTGTTGGTACAAGGTACCAGAGAGTGGTAATTCCCAAAATAACCTGCAGGCTGACCATGTGCACTACGCCCATCATCCCTCCCTTGGCTGCTTTGGGGAGAGTTGCACGGACTGCGGGGCTGAAGCGGCTATAGCCCCAGAGAGCAATGATGGCAGTGAAGGTAGTCGTAGCGAGGATCCTGTGATCAAGTTGAACCAGAACAGGGTTCTCGAGAGCGTTGCGCCAGTATAAGTCCCTCTGATCCTCAGTGTGTGAGTAGAAGGGATCGAACATCTCTCGCCTGGGGGGAAGCAAGCCCTGTCCCATCCATGGAAAGTCGTTGTATATAAGTCCAGCATCGAGTCCAGCCACCAGGGCCCCAGACATCGCCGTGATGAAGACTAGTATGGACAGAGCTCCAACGAATCGTCGAAAAGGCTTCAGCTCATGTCGTTGGAGCGTCTCAAGCAATTTGGCTCCTTCTGTAGGATCGCGTAGAAGTCGATGCTCTTGCAGAATGCGCATACCGTTCACAAGCATGGTGAGATACGCAATAAATGCGGTTCCTAGATGTGCCGCCAATCTGTATTGGCTCACGCGGGGGTGCTTGCCCTGCTCAAACAGATCGTCCTTCAGCCCGCTCTTGACCATCCACCATCCGATGAAGCCCTGGAAGCCGATCAGGCCGCAGATACCAACCAGCCGCCATGCCATTCTGGGGTCGACTTTTTTCCTGGCAATGAAGTACATCGTAGGGACCAAGAATGTGATGCCCACGACTCGTCCCCAGAGCCGGTGTGTCCACTCCATCCAATATATTTGTTTGAACTCTTCCAGGTTCATTCGGCTGTTGAGCATCCTAAATTCCGGGCTTAACTTGTATCTCGCAAACTCTTGCTCCCAAGCTTCTTCGTCTCGTGGCGGGAATGAACCTGTGACCGGCCTCCATTCTGTGATGCTCAGGCCAGACTCGGTCAGACGAGTAAGACCCCCGAAGACTACGATTCCGAAAACGCTTGCTGCAGAGCCCAGTAGCCAATACGCGACGGACTTTGAACTTGTTTCCGGCCAAGAAGAGGCCTTGACTCTAGTTTTCGGCTGCGATCTGGTGCCGGATGATTCCCCAAGGCTCTTCCCGAGGGCGGCAAGCGGACTTGGCGGAGGGCTTGGAGACGCCGCTGCACTCCAGCTCTGACTCCTGGACTGAGCGGGACCTCTGGATCGAAAGGCCGTCAGAAAAGGCGTCGCCCGATTCGATCTGTGTGTCGGAGGAGCCGGTGCTCGCTGATGTATACATCTCCGGCAGACAAATGCCTCCTGTAGCAATTTGTCTGCCTTGATGGCAAGGCGCGTCCGAATGGGCGACAGGCCTAGAATCAAGACCATGGGTGGAAGGGCGTGGTGGGAGAGATGCACCTGATGAGAGCGAGGGAGGATGAGAGTGCAATGATCATTCAAACAGGGCAAAGGCTATTGGTGAAGCACTGACCCATCACCACGAGGGCGGCACGGCGCTCAGCGGGGCGGGAAGATCCGTTAGCGAGAGTCTAAACAGAAGCTGGCGATGTCATTCGGCAAGCTCCTCCGTCTCAACACCTCAAGAAACGTCTCCCGTGGCATGTCGCAGGACAGTAGCAGTGAGGCTCGCATTGCCGTTCCCTACCTTGAATTTACTCCTACCCGTGATACGGTCCTGGGAAGCTGGTCGCGAACGCGGATGCGGATGCGGATGCACAGACGACAGCGGGATAGATGCACATGACGCACGCTCTGGGCCCGGCCGGCCGCTGCTCCTCCATCTGCATCAGCTGCGCACTTGTGAGTGCCCTGAGTGACCTGAGGGAGTGAGGGACGCTCCGATAAGCCCACTACCTGCCGACGTTGCAGTAGCACCTTCGATGCCTGCTTGTACGAGACGGAGGAGAGCGAGCAACCAGGCGATCGTCCGCAGCACCGCAGCACGACCTCCAGCATGACGTCCAAGAAGGACTCCCCACCACTGCCTCCGTCCGCATGGTCCTTCGCATCTTCCGTACATCAGCCGGATAGTCCCAGCAGTCCAAGAGTCGGTGCTAGTGGTATGTCCAGTTCGCATAGTGATACTGCTCGTCCACGTCCCAGCAGGCACAGCAGTCTTCCCGGGGCGTTGTTTCCCTCACGCAGCGCATCCATCTTCGGCTCTGCAACGACTGCAGAGACGCCTTCCAACGGCTTGGCCCGCTCTGCGCAAACTGAGCCGGCGAACAACGACCGCTCGCAAGTCCACCCTGCCCTTCAGCCTTCTGCGCTCAAACAGCACCAGTACGACACCGAGGCGAGCATGTCGGTTGATGCCCGTCTGATCCCCAGGGTTGAAAGAGCGGAGAAAGATGCGGATGACCCTACAACACCACCTGCTTCTGGTCGAGGAGCTCGGAGAACTGAGTCGACAACCTTGACAACACTGAGTAGGCTGTTCGCTGTTCAGGCCGCGACTTCGCCCGACCATTCTCGCACCTCATCCTACGTCGCGCAGGCTCGCCAGCCGTCTTCCTATGCCCGCTCCATTCACCTAGCCGAGACAACCGCCCTGCCAGAGCATCTCTACTCGCGTGGTCTTCTCAGTGGCAGACATTCCGATATCACTGTGCACGCCTTCGGCCAGCCCTACAGGCTCCATCGCCTGATCCTGGATCGCTCGCCATTCTTTGCAAGTGCTCTGAGCGAACCATGGCTGGAGGCGAACGCAAAGGAGATGACAGTCCATCCGGAAGACATCGACGGGTCGATTACTCAAAGATCATTCGACCTAGCCCTGAAGAGACTCTATGGCTGTGCCAATCTGGACGAAGAAGACGAGAATCCCGTGGGCCTCTTCGCAACAGGCTGTTGGTTGGAAATACAGGACCTCATAGAATGTTCTATCGAGTCCATGCTGCGTCAAATGACTCCGGAAACTTTGTCGCCTCTCATCAGGTTGGTTACCAACAACTATTACGGTCGTGCAGGCGAAAAGATCCTCGCCAGCGCGAAGTCGATGCTCTGCAGAGACGGATGGCGAATGCCGTCGAGGCACTGGGACGGCATACCCGGCGACATTGTGAGGGAAATCGTGGGAGGTGATGGGTTTTTCATCGACAATGAATGGGACAGATGGATCTTGGCCAAGAAGCTGCTGGACCGCAGATTGCAGACACAGGCTGCAGCTGCTGGTCTGCTGGAGCCAGGAAGGAAGCGCAAAGTCCAAAAGGTGCCTCAAGCTGCAAACCTCATGGCGGTGCGGTTTGATACCGTTTATCGAAGACATGGCTCCAATGCAGGCAGAGGTGTGCCGCAGAGCTTGCAGAAGTGGATCGCGTTGTACACGCATCCGGACGTGGAACCGCTGCTGGTTCTCTTGGATGAGGGCATACATTACGTTCATTTGGACTTCGAGCGGCTTCAATATATCAGGACAGCGAGGGATTGTCTTGGACTGCCAGTGCTCCCGGAGAAAGTAATAAGTAATGCCCTCTGGCAGCAGATGGAGTTGCGCCAGAGGGTTATGAATGTACGAGAAACTGACCTAGAACTTGGACTTAGCGTGCAGTACACCGAAGACACGGCAGTCAGCACGAGTCGGGACACGACCATGCCTATCGCGTCGCGCTCGGACACACAGCGCGCCAAGGGCAAGCGCAAGGCGACATCGGAAGAGGGTCAGGACGGAGAAGATATTGAGAGTGGCTCTTGGGACGGCAATGGCAAGCCACGGAAGTTCTGGATCCCCAGCTCTGACTGCAACATACTTATGGGCGCGAGTGCTGAACCTATCATCGCCACGTCGAATAATACTACAATGCAGAGATACGCGAGCAGGATGAGCGCGAACCTTCAGCCGGAAGACGTGCAATGGGCAGCGGACTTTTCCGCAGCTACTTCGCAGCCTCGCCCTTCACTCGAGAACCCAGAGCCAGGCCAAAGTGAGCCAACTGCCACGTTCTCGCACTATCCACCTTTCCGATTCGCTGCCGAGTTTCCTAATCCACGGCTTCTCAAAGAAAAGAAGCGCTTCTACAGTAGAACTGTTTTCTACGCCGGTAGCTTGTGGAATGTCTACATCCAGAAGATAGCCTCTTCTCGGAGCAAGCAGCTTGGCGTATATTTGCACAGAGCCAAAGAAAGGGAGACCGAAGAAGTCATTGCAGGGACTGCTGTGCTGGCGCAAGGCAGTGTGGACGAGCGCATTGGCCAACTGGAGCGTGAGATGGTCATGCGTAGTGAACGACGTGAGCGCCGGCAGTATCGACGTACAGTGGTAGGATCTGACGGGCCAGAAGGTGATGGAGCTGAAAGCAGCGGCAGTGCAGGAGTCGAAGACGGCTCCCTGCTTGGCGGCAACATGGAAGGTGGATCTGGCACTTCTGCGGGGGCAAGCACAATGCGCAGTATACTGGCATGCGGACACCATAAAACGGGACAAACGGACATCCTTAGCTCGTCGCCGCCACATGGAACAGATAGTCTTGTCAGCACCGACGATAGCCTTACACCGGATTTGGATGACGATGAGCTAGATTTGGAGACGGAATCGCAGACCTCCGAACCTACTTCAAACAAGTTTCACGTCCCCGCGCTCCCGCCTTACGTAGACGCAAGGCCGACGATTCGGACGTACTTCAAAATCTACAGCCCATCTCGAGGCGGAAGGATGTTGTCAGTCTACGAATCCGCACCGGATAAATTCAACTTCTCTCAGTCATGGGGATGGAAGAGCTCTACCTTGATGCTGGACGAAGGTCTGCTCAGCGACGATATTGACGACGGGAAGGATGATGTGGACACGGCAATTGGGGAGGAGAGACATAGTCGTCCAATGAAGGGACGAGGAGACGGCAAACTGCGCTTCATGGTTGTTATTGGTAATATCTGAGCGGTCGTCTCTCGAGATGACCTAGTATGAATGACTTACGAATTCTTGATACACAACGAGGGATGCGCCGCGTTGGATTGGTTAGTACCTCTGCGCGAAGACGCTGTATCTCTTGGAGCTGCGGAGGTATTGCTAGGGCATCTCATCAGCCGGCTCGGCCAAAGTGCGCCTGGCCGGCGGGTAAATGCTCGCCCAGTGCTGAGCTCCACCTGCCACCTGCTGACTTCTTGTATTTCTCTCATATATTTGCTGACGACCCTCAGCGACCTGCAACTCAGCAACAGATCACCTCGACCTTCTTACAGCTGAAATGAACGACCGTGCTCGATCTAGCGTGCCGCCAGCCGGTGTCTGGGCGCCTGCCGTCACATTCTTCGACCACGACAAAGATGAGCTGGACGTAGCTTCACAAACAAAATACTACAAGTACCTCAGCCAACACCTCACCGGCCTCGTTATCCTGGGCACCAACGCGGAGACTTTCATGCTTACACGAGACGAGCGTGCTCGTCTGCTCAAGACAGCTCGAGAGGCAGTCGGGCCAGATTATCCCATCATGGCCGGCGTTGGCGGTCACTCGACGAAACAAGTCCTGGAGTTTATTGGCGATGCTGCGGCAGCCAAAGCAGACTACGCACTGGTCCTTCCGTGTGCATACTTTGGCAAGCAGACGACGCCCAATGTCATCAAGCGCTTCTATGAAGAAGTCGCAGAGAAGAGCCCGCTGCCCATCGTGATCTACAACTTCCCGGGTGTCTGCAACGGCATCGACATTGAATCGGACGTCATGACGGACCTGGCGAAGAGATACCCAGGAAAGATTGTGGGAACCAAGTTAACCTGCGCCTCTGTTGGAAAGATTACGAGACTGGCGTCCATCTTCGACGCAACCGAATTCGCCACTTTCGGAGGCCAGTCAGACTTCCTCATCGGTGGCCTTGCCGTGGGCTCTGCCGGCACGATCGCCGGTTTCGCCAACGTCTTCCCCAAGACCATCCGACACATCTATGAGCTCTACAAGCAGGGCAAGCACGATGAAGCTATGAAGTTGCACCGCATTGCCGCACGGGCGGAGACCTTCAGCAAAGCCGGCATTGCCAATACCAAGTTCGCAGCCGGCATCACCAGCGCCAAGAGTGCCGGTATCGAGAATGCGGGCGCGAAACTGCTGCCTCGGAGACCTTATGAGCCTCCGACCGACGCGGTGCAGAAGAGTATCCTGGCCCAGATGGAGGAGATGATCAAGATTGAGGATTCGTTATAGGGTTGGTTCCGTAGACGTGTGAACGCGGATCAAGGAGCGTGGTTCCATGCAGTCCACCATAGATAGGCCCACACTGTATCCATCCATATAGATCTGCTTTTTTTCTTCGAATAGCGGACTGGGAAATGGAATTCTTAGCATTGCCGTCGAGCAGAGACACCTCGTATGTATTCCAACAAGTGTCCGGGACACATTTGCAGGACCAAAAAGCCGCGAATTACAGACTCTTGGCCATGTCTCTGGGAAAGGGTCTATGACACTAGCTGCGATTCCATGGGACCGTCGGGGACATATTGTACAGCCTAGGGCTTAGACTTTATCCGAGCCCTAGAAAGCATGGCGGAGCGAATGACGAGTGCCTCTGGGCCTTCAAAGGCGTCCTCCTGCGTCATCTGGATGCCAGCAGATCCGGCCACGGTCAGTATACCTTGCACCTAAGAAGCATCATTTCTGACTTCAAGACGCCACGACTGCCGTGCTACGGTGGCGGTATGAACTGACTTCTGCCACATGTCCAAGGTCGTTTCTGCCACAGCGGAACCTTACTAGTCATGTCATGCTGCATGATCTCCTCCACGTCTTGCTTCCAGCATGTCCCCCGTAGTCGAAATGTTCCAGGTCCCAGGATTTGGGGAAAGTCCACACAGGTAGGTACCGCACGTCACGATCCATGCGCACCAGGGACCAGGTTTGGTCTGAGCAAATTGACAGCCGGGAGAAGGGGTGTCCTTGCTCAAAATTGTCCCCGATGCGTTGTCTCAAAGGAGATGACAGCGCCTGGAGTTGCTAGCAACGACAGCGGCGAAGCCGGCGGCAGTGTGGCAGGGAACAAGTCTTTCAAGCTTCTTCTTGACGACACTCGCACGCTCGTTTTATGCAATATCTGACATCCAAGGAATAGATACCCTACATGATATGCTGTTGATTCGATACGACTCGCTTCCAAAGATTCGTCTATGTATCACGCTTCTGTCGCTAAAAAATACGCTGCACGCTGCCACGGAATTAGATCACCAACTCATGCCCACTTGCCGAGCAGCGCCATCAGGAGCGCTCCCAATGCCATAAGCCCGACTGCACCAAGGACAACCCGGAGCGGGGCTCGTTGCATATACGAGGAGAACATGAATTCGTGAGCCATCAGCTCCACCAGTCCGGTATATATCAGGATGCCTGCGGAAATGGAGTCGAAAACGCCGTTCACCACCAGCGTAGTCTGGCTGTTCGGATCGAAGGTCTTCCGCACCCCCAGGCCAATGGCAATGGCGAGTGGCGTGGAAAGTGCGTAGCCCAATGCCATCAGATAAGGTGTGAAGCGCTTACTTTCCGGCCAGTCCATGGTGCCCAGGCGGGATCCAAGCGCAAGTCCTTCGAATGTCTGGTGGAAGGCAAGCACAGTGTAAAGCGTGGTGAACTCGGATCCAGCAACGGCCAAAGTCAATCCAATGAATATGCTGTGGAAGATTACTCCTAGAATCCCGTCAGACGTTTCACACGTTCGCATCGGATGTGTGCCGTGCAGACTTACCGAACTCAAGAATGAAGACCGCCGTCATCTGTGCACCGTACGACTCCGGATCAAATGTCTTGCTGTGTGGATCAGGTCCCGGGGAGCGTGGATGTTCACGGGAGTGCGAGAGGTGGTCGTCTCCTGGGACGAAGGGGCTGGAAGGGCACTGGGTGGAACGAGAAGCCATATTCAGCTCCGCAGTACTGCCTTCCTGGTTTTTGATATCGGATACGGTAGCATCTGAGTCTGCAGTCATTCCGAGAGGCCCGTGTTCGTGGTCGTGCCCGTGAGCAGCGCCATGCTCATGTCCAAACTTTGCAAAGCGCATCGTCATCAGCTCGAGGAAGAAGAGTGCGAAGATGGACATCAAGCAAATTCCTTCCACCCAGTCGTATTCTGTAATAGGGCCAGTCAGACACTCGTTGGTGAGTGCATCGTGGGCTGGGGCGAGGAGCTAGATCCAGTCAGCATCTGATGACGGGAAATGATATTTGGGTTAATTGTCAACTCACGTGAATGAAGCTGGTTGCCAGGATGACGCCCGAGCCAAAGTACTTTGCTGCAAAGAAGGCCCATTCCGGTACTCCTACTCCTCTGTGTCTTGCTGCGTACACGGGGAAAAGGGCGCCCAGTGCTGAACCGACGAGGATAACAAAAATGGATGAGATACGGAGCCCCATGCGCCCGTCAAATTCGTTGCCGCTCGCGCAGCGGGTGGAATCCATGGCAACGGACCCGGCCTATCCTGTCGTGGACTATTCGGTTCCGTGATAGACTATCCCGTGATAATATGCTGCTTGCAAATCTTGGCGGTGCTGGCGAAGAGGGTTGTGTCGAGAAGGCAGTCCGGCGGCGATGTTGCGGTGAGATGTGGTTGCATGTGTGCTGTGGTTCAGTAGAGACCGACGGAAGGTTGGGAAATCGGAAATGGTTGGTGGTTGGAGAATCTTGCAAATGGAACTGTGACCTCAGTGGACTGTGGGAAGGCTCACCTGGACGGACACCTTGATGGACGCGTCTCCACCCGAACACAGTACCTTACCTATCGAGGTAATGGAAACAGTCCTCACTGTCCTCAGCAGGCGCGGGATATAAGGTAAGGTACATGTACTCTCCGGCACGAGCGGTTGCAGGTGCCGCTAGCAAATGCTCGGTGATTCCATTGTTGATACAGGAAGCATCAAGTTCGCCTTCCTGTTCCTAGCATTGTGCATAGATCTCTTCAGGTTCAGTTTAGGCTAATGCGCGACGCCGGCCCGGCATCTCTTGCGACTCGTTCGGACACAGAGCAAATGACTAAGCGCTGAGCTATCCGGTCCAACTCATCCGACAACCCGGATGGATGTCTTGGCATATCTCTCGTTCACATACCTCGCATTCCCTGCCTATCCACGCAGCACCCCCCAACACACGATGGGCTGGTTCTGGAATACCAAGACCTCAGACTCGCTTAATGATCCCTACAAAAAGCTTGACCCATCGTTGCGGGACTTCTTGGAGAAGGAGTCGCCATTGAAATACGAAGATACCGAACCGAAACCCATCACAAGACAACCCACACCCACACCCTCCATTTCCGCACCACCCTCGAAAGACGCCGCCCCGAATACGTACAGATCCCAATTGTCAGCCTACTCAGGCTCGGATGCACATCATCAACAAGACCTAGCCATCCAGGATGGTCAACCAGTTGTTCCCAAAGAATCGCTGTTTCAGGATGGTCGATATGCGCACATTTGGAAAGGCTACAGACCCCAAGCAGATGTCGAGGCTGCCGGTAGATCAGACGCAGATCGGCTGGCCGCTGTGGTTGAAGCATACAACGATCGCAAAGCGGCGATTGGGCGAGCAGCCCTGGAGAACTGCGTTGACTACCAAATCGCGGAGAAAGAATGCTTCTCAAATGGCTCTTGGGCGAAGAGGTTCACGATGTGCAGGGAAGAGAATAAAGCTTTCAATCGGTGCTACACTATGCAAAATCGATTTTTGAAGGCCTTGGGTTACCTGGCCTTGCAGCGTACCGCGGAGGAAGAAGAACGGATACAGATGCATGCTGACAAGCTTTATAACGAGATGTTGGAGCGAGAAAAAGCTGCGAAGGAGGCAAAGGAGCAGGGGCTCGAATCCCCTGAGCTCCCTCCGCTCATCCAGCCAGACACGACCACAAAAGCGCTAGGAGAGGACAGTGCGTGGGCACGAGCACGCCAAAAGGCGCAAGAGGCAGGAACAGGGACGAGTTTCAGCTCCTTCTCTCCAGAGATGCAGGAGGAGATCAAGAAACGTATCCAGGGCCTGTCGAAGGAAGACCGGGAGCTGGAGCTGCAGCTGATCGCTGCCGAAAGCCGCGCTCAGCAGGAATATGTTGAGGAAATCCAAGAACGGCTGGAGGACGACAAGAGGCACCGAGCTGAGAGGCGAGATCGAGGCAAAGAAACCGTAGGAGATACCCTCCGAAGGCTTTGGGAGGGAAATAAATAACCCCAGAAATATCCGAAGGACGCTTCACGCGACAGCTTTTCCCTCATGAGTATATCATGGCCTTCAACAACTTTCTAGTTTACTTTCGACAGGAATTTCGCTCGTGGACCCAAGGCCCGTCCATCTGATGTCGATGCACCAAAGTGGTGCCTCAGGCACCAAAAGTACCATGACTTCTCGGCTTACTTCAATCAGCGGAGCTCCACATCCGAAACCGGTAGTCTTGTCCAAACAAACAGCTCACACTCTCGTGGCTGGAACACTGTCTAGTCTCCATACCTCAAGCGCTTCAATTGAGCAGCATTGACTAGTCAGAATATGTCTCAGGCAACACCTATTAAACGTACGTTGCACTTCCTACAGCACAACTTTCTGGACTGACGTGGGACCAGAGGATAGAATAGAGAGACATTTAGCACGACAACGAGGTGCTGGGTACGTACGAGTCCGAGTACGATGCACTCGTAATCTCGCTGATATCAACACAGTGTGCGAACAATCTCGACCAACTTCGGCTTCTCATTCGGTATACCCTTCCAACCTACCACCAACGCAGCTACTTCGTCAACTGAGCCAGCTACGAAGAAAAGGAAACTAGCAAGTGGAATCGAGGGAGAGATCGGTACTAGGTGCAAGATTGAAAAGAGGACTCGTGCAAAGAGTACCCACTGTCAAGATGAGCCAGCGGGCGAGAAAAAGGCCAGGACACGGAGGAGGTTGGACACAAACATCGAGGAGGAGGTCTCTCCTCCGAAGCTGATCGCAGAAGAGAACTTTACTGTGATCAATGAAGCAGCAAAGAAGAAAAGAGGAAGACCCAAGAAGGCTCCTGTGGTGGAGGTTGCGAAGCAGGAGAGTCTGCAGAACGATGTCCACGAGACAAGCAGTAGGCCTAGACGGCGTGCTGCTGCATCCGCTGTGGCTCGAGTGACGGAAGGATTCATTGAAGAGAAAGCCCCAATAGACAAGAAGCGTCGAGATGCGGAGCCTTTGCAAGAACGCCGCAGAGGACGCAAGCCAAAACCTCAGGCACCCCAACCCAGCAGCTCTTTGGCCCTTGAACCTGAAGCCGTCCCAGAAGAGGCTACGCAGAGCTTACAGCAGGAGCCTGATGTTCGTTCTGAGCGACCTATCCCTGTTGCAAGAGACCCACGCGCACGCTCAGCCGCTGCGATATCTCAAGAAGACGAGGGCACAAGGAAAGCAAAGAAGCGCTCGAAGCGCAAAAGGGATGTTGCCGTCGACGGAAACGAGGCTGCTTCGAATGATTCCAACCTCGACAAAAAGCCGAAAACTGGACGTCGAGCTTTACAAGAGACGAGCACCAACGCTATCATCGGCAGCATGTCCCCAGAGAAGTCAGAGAAAGCACAGCTAGAGAAGGCACCACCAGAACATCACGTTGAATCGAGGGAATCTCAGCATCTCTCGGAGAAAGGTGGACCGAAACGACCACGTAAGACAGCAAAACAGAATCGCAGCTCAGCGAGATTAGAGAATGGCGCAGAGTCAGGTCGCATCCCCCCTGAGGCTGCAGGTCGCCAGGAGGTCTCCATCAATGATCGCGAGACTGAAGCCAGGCGTCTGAATTCCGACCAGAAGGCCATGCCTTCAGCTGGCGCGGGCACGAGGAGGAGGCCGGCCACGCAAGACAAAGCTAGTTTAGTACGCTTACCTAACAACACCAACGATGCAGAAGACGATCCTACACGACATCAGGTCTCGAGCGTCCCGTCGCCTGCCATGAAGGAGTCGCGGAAAATGAGATTGAAGAACACCAGAGCAGTCGTCAAGCAGGACAAGATCAATCTGCAGACGAGGACTCGCGCGGCAAGGCCTATGGAAGAGACGGAAAAGAGGGAAAGCAAAGACACGACTACGACGGACGAAGCAGATGAACTGGATTGGCTTTTGGAGCAACCCAAGCAGGCCCGTCCCTCACGGCAGCGAACAATCACGCGAACGCGGAAGCCGACCCATCATTCATCAAAAGATGCAGACGATGTAGATCTGGACGATCTTTTGTCCAATATCGCAGCTTTCGTGCCTCTGAGTATGAGGGCTGCTGGAGGTTGCGGAAAGTGATCATACCCGAGGACTTGCGGAGATCGCGTCCTATCACCAGCAATGACAGTACTCTCAGTTAATCGTACGCACATCTGCCAGCATTGCAAACGGCTGCAATACCATCACAATCGATCCCTTTGTTCCTCGACATCTTTCAATCCCCCAAGCATGATCGTTAGATGTGTTCTGTTCAGCACATGGTATCCAGAGCTCAAGCACTGACAGAGATGCTTCGCGGCAAGGATCATGACTGCATCGGGACCTGGCCGGCGAATCTGGTCGCCATGGTTGCCCTCTCGCCTCTGAGTTGGCTGCTTTCGGCCGCACTGTGACCAGCTACTGCCCGAATCGCATCAGAAGCGAAACATTTGAATCATTCACAAAGCTCGAATCAGGAATTCCCACGTTGGGGCTGGTGTTGCGTTACAGAGATAGGCCACGATTTCCCGGTCTTATTAGCGGGCAGGACATATGCACGCACCGTGGGCAAGCCACTGCCTCGCATCGAATACGAACATCGCTCGTGGACGACCATTGTAATGTAATGACGAATCGTTATGCTGCTTGTCGTACCCACTAGCAGCGAGATCCGTCCATGGCAAACCAGAGATGAAAAGACTTATTAGCATACCGTGACAAGGAAGACTCGTCCGATGAGCATTCTACGACTGCCAGTGAATGGGAGTATCGAGTCCGTGCATCCAGGAGGAGCGTTGTTATCGGCATTGATCACTTCCGGCAACCTCTTCCTGAACGATGATAGCATAGCCCTTCCGTGACCGGGATATCACCTTGCTTTCGACTCATCATCTGCGCTCATAAGAACTCATGCCTCTGAGAAAGAGAAGCACCGATCAGCATGGCGTCGTCAAAGGCAATAAAGTCACTACATGTAGGCCTGGTGTGATCAAGCAACCCGGAAATATCGAGATCTGCGACGGACGGACGGGTCGTGGCGCACCACATGCCGAGCCGACGAGAGCTCCACCAACGGGTATGAATCCACCACCTGCGCACAGTGCGGATTTGAATCCACCTGGGAAAGCATGGCAGCCATGGACGCACGGTCTTTCTTATTCCCGTTCGAAAAGTGCGGAAGAGCCGATTTGCTGCTCGCTCGCTCGCGTGTGCGCAAAAGAAAAGATTGATTCCCTGACGAAACGAGGCCGCCAATAGAAAGGCGTGGAAAGAGGCCAGGGCGAGAGTCAGAGTCGTGGCTGATGATGATGATGATGATGATGATGATGATGATGATGATGATGATAAGGGACAAGGGTGGGTGACTACTGAGACGGCGTGCATGTACGGATGACAACCGTCAGTCTCAGTCATTGCACAGATTATTATGAGGCAGATAGGTAGGCAGGTAGGCAGAACGTCAGAAGGGGGATCAATGACCACGAAAGAGAGAGAGCCTTTTAGTTGGGTGTCAGCCACGTCTGGTTAAAATAATAAAGGTGACATTTACATAGATATACCTTACCTGGTGGTAGGGCAACAACAACTTCTGCCTCTACGGGAGAAAGAGGGAAGTAAGCTCCGGAACCCAGGATGCCCCTGCCTTTTCCAATTGGCCCTGACCCACGGCACGCGCGTGGAAAGTCTACCTAGATAGCAAGCATGCGTTGCAACGAAGAATGAGTAGTAAGATAGTGAGTGTTGTGCAGTAGCAGGAGGGACGATATACCTTCATTATTGTGATGGGTGCATTGTGGCGGGTGTTATATATGAGCAAGGAGTCTCAGTCTTATACGTTACGAATGAAGGAGGTCTAGACGACGGCAAATGCTTAAAAGGTAAGGTAGTGAGTGAGGTTGAGGCTAGTAGCTACCTTAGATTTCGTATCGGCAAACCTCCGCCTTGATGATAAGAGAGAGAGAGACATGAGTAGAGAGCGAGAGAGAGGTTAGGAGGCAACAAGAATCATGGAGGAAGGAAAAGGGTTGACTCAATATGGTATTGTCATGCGCCAGCCAACTCGTTCCATCTCGCTCGTGGCGTTTTGATTTTTCTAAAAACGATTTACGCGTTTTTCTTCACATGACATGGATGGTAGCTCACAGTCAATCGTACCCAAGCCAAGGGGACTGTTCGAGAGTTTCGAACGACAGGAACCTAGTTGCTTGTCCGCAAGCAACAGACCCACCGAAGTTTCAGGAACAACCCATTGTTGCCCGCCATAGCGTTCTGCTAGTCTCTAACTGTTTCGACGCAGCCTCAGCACAACGTTATGGCACGATGGATCCCTTGGCTATGAAACTCAACACGAGGAAATTCCGCATGTGTACGGAGTAGATCGTGACATAGCAACTTAGTATAGATCACTGTATTGCAATAGCAGATACATGTGAGATCGCGAGATCTATGGCTCAATTTTCTATGAAGAACGCCGAAAATTGCAAAGACGAGTTGGGGTATCTCAGCACGCCGAAAAAGAATAAGGGGGAAAAAATATGGTAATGATGACAGTGTTGCGCCAGGACTGCCATGCTTCGCTCATGAAAGATCCCATGCTGGCGTCTCCAAAACATTTCGCAAGAATAAGATCAGGCATGACCTTTCGTGGGTCATCAGTGGGGGAAAAGATATCCATGGCCGTGCGTGCATTCTGATGGGAGGATGAATCGAGCGATTACGACTAAGTAGCTCAGGATCTTCCCTGACTTGCCTGCGATCGTTCGGGAATCTCACCGACCGTCTCTGCCCCGATTCGAGCTTTCGGGTGGTTTGCGCTCAGCGTAAGGATTCCACGGACCGGTCTGAGGGGGAGCTTGCATGAGCTGAGGAGGCGCCGGTGGTGGTGGTGGGCCAGACAGATGGCTTCTGGTCAAAGGCGATGGGAGCGGCCCCCCTTGATGCAATGACGGATGTGGAGGCTGCGGAGCAAGCGGCTGCATGTAGTTCTGAGATCCATAGGTGGATGGATATGCTGGCGGACCAGGTAGCTGCCCCTGAACCTGTGGAGGTGGTGGTGGTAACGACAAAGTCGACGTCCTCCGCCGGACATTCCGACCGTCCTCAGGACTGCGTGCTGCTTGTTCTTGTATGGGAATGTACCCGGCATTTCCGGCGCCTGCAATAGCTCCAAGAGAAGAAGCTCTGCGATGGCGGGGAGATTGCGGTCGTGGAAAGTGGCGATCTCCCCCAGGAACTTGTAATAACACGCCGGCAAAATAGTCACGTTCGCGCTTGTAGAAGTCCATGTCCTCACTGAGCTCTTTCACCTGTTGCTCAAGCCTCGAAATGGTCGTGGATGCTTCCTTTTCCTTTTCCTTCCGCCTCTGTCGGAAACGAGCACTCGCGCCCGCATTCCTTCGCCTCTTCTCGTCCGCCACGCGTGAAGCGGCTTGCACATCGACAGGGAGTTGCACAGTGCCCGAAGTGGTCTCCAACGTCATCATCTGGTACACGTTCTGGCCACCCGAGGAGGATAGTGGAAACCCCATCGCCCGTTGTCGATCCGGCCCAACCGATCCAGGTGCACTCGCGGGACCGCTGATCTGGGGGTCCGATGCGCTCGAATATGCGGCTGACAGTGTTGGCATCGAAGATGTACCAGCAGCATATGCTGCTGGAGAGGCCTGTCCAGCCTGACTGTAAGAAGAGTACGAAGACCTTGGACTCGTGCTTTCCGACGTCGGTCTAACTCCACGCGGAGGAGCACCGCTGCTAGCTCTTCGACCAGTTGGCTGGGCGGATGGCGCTGGCGCTGGCGCAGGAAACCCATAGCTCTGCCTCAGAGCCGCCGGTGGTGTTGGCAATGGCGGAGCTCCTGAAGTTCCAGGCTCGACGGCATAAGTCCTGCTACGTGGAGAAACCGCAAAGGGAGCACTGTGAGCACTATACGTCCCTGATGGAGGATTGTGCAGCTGCTTGAGGCTCGCAGCTCTATGCAAAGATGGCGATCGGGGAGTCAAGATTCTCCGGGGAGGTCTATCGCCCAATGAGCCGGTGGAACCAGCCATGCCCATCGAGGAAGGCGTGGAAGTGCGGCTGGTCGAGTACGGTGGCTGGTTGCCAGTTGCCAACGGCGGTAGAACCGACATGGACGGATGCAGCGGATCCATCTGCGAGGCCTTGCGTCTGCGGCCTTGAGGAGTGTCGTCGGGCTCGGTAGGATTTAAGATGGACATGACGCCTGCCGACCTGGAGGCTGGGGAGAAGCTGCCGCCCGAAGCACTCGGCGCCTGCGGGAGAGGCGGAAGCTCCATTGCTCGGCCATTACCAGCGGCGCGTCGATGTAGAGCGGGCGAAGATGCTGCGCTCGGAGGTTGTGCGGTCGATGATGGGCCATACTGCTGGTGCTGGTGCTGGTGCTGGTGCTGGTGCTCTCGTGAGACCGGCGGGGAGTGAGTGTGCTGCAATGGAGCCTCGCTACGAGCTGCAATAGAACTATCCGAAGGACCGTGTTCCCTCGGCCGCTCTGACATGAAACCTTTCCCGTAGTCTCCCTGCAGGTCACGCTGTTGAGACCATGGGCGTGGCGACTTGGCCGTTGGAGGGTCCGGTATATTGCGACGTCCTAACGGCGTGACCGAATGATGGTACCTGGGGCTGCAATGATGGGAGAAGGGCGAAGCGGCGTGGTAGACGTAGGGCCCGTGGTAGTGAGCGTACTGGTGATGATGTCGTCGGATGTCGGTGACAGCCACGTTGACGGCGCGCGAGGGGCGGAGCGGAACGCCCCCGATCGAGTGGGATCGAGGCGCGTGAGCGAGGAAGGGGCCTTGGGAGGCGGCGAGGAAGGAAGCTGAAGGGTGGGGAATTGAAGAGTTCGGACGCCAGCTGCCTCAATGTGAAGTGGCAGGAGCAACAGCGCAGCTCATAGCGAGAAGCGACACGCGCAACGCAGCCCTTAGCCCTGAGCAGACGTGTTGGACACCTACTGGATCTCGCGGCTGAGAGGGTTCAGGTGCAGTGACGAGGGGACGTCGGTATGCTGGCTGCAGACGGGAGAGGCAGTGGATGTGATGTGGGCCGCGTTGGCGTTGGCGTTGGCGTTGGCGTTGGCTGAGTCGTCCCAGTCGTCTCTTCTCGCCTCGTCGCGATCGTGGTGAGCGGGCGGGCGGGTGTGCGTCGTGCGTGCGTGCGTGCGTGCGTGCGTGCGTGCGGCAGTCGTAGTGATCCGGAGGTACAGATACAGATACTGATACAGGTACAGGTACAGGTACAGGTACAGGTACAGGTACAGGTACAGATACAGATACAGGTACGAGCGCCGAGATGGAGTGGGGGTGTCGTTGGCAGAGAGTGGTTGGCGAGAGTCGAGCTCCGTCCGGCGGGCGGGCCTCTGGGTATGGCGAGTGATATATCAGTGGGCCGTGTGATTATTACGAGGGGAGTCAGAACCGACCAGACCAGGCAGGAGGAGGAGAGCTCCTGGCTGGCTCTCAGCGCAGCCCAGCGCAACGCAACGAGACGAGACGAGCTCTTCCAGCAACAAGCACCAGCACCAGCACCAGCACCAGCACCAGCACCAGCACCAACAGGTCAGGACAGCCTTCTAGCGCGCACCCTAGTCTCTGTCGCTGCCGCTCCCCTGCGCGCGCTCGATGACGGATGCACGCTACCGGGGCCAGGGATCGGCAACGGCAGATAAGACACCCTCCCGCCTGTTCCCCTCCCTCCACCATCATCATCATCATCCCGTGATCCCGACGAACGACCATGACACAGTGCAGGTGGATACAGTAATGCAGTGTCTCCAGCTGCCCAGTGCCCTCCTGCCTGCCACCTGCCTCGCTCCTTCCACCGCTGCGGGCCCGCTACCTTACTTCCGCTCCTTCTGCGCTTCGCCGCTTCGCCGCTTCGTCAATCGTCCATGCCGCACACGGTGCACCAATCACATCATCACCAATCGCCAATCCTGCTAATGGGCCAATCTTGTTTTCCCACGACTGCCGCCGCCGCCGCAGCTTACTTTGCCGGGGAAGGCCGCCTTGAAAGTGTGAACTGCTGTCGCCCGACACTAGCGGGGGCTCTATTGATAGACGGGACTGGGATTGCTGGCACGACTGCTTCTCCGGAGGCTCCTCTTCTCCTTCTTTCTCCTCCTCCTGTCGCAGCGAGCCAACACTCGAGCGAGCATGCAGAGCAGAGTACATGTGCGTATGCGTGTTGAGCAGCAGTGGCCCATGCAGCCGCCGGCGGCGCTACTGCATGTATGCCATGCCATGCCATGCAATGCAAATGCAACGCAATGCAATGCAATGCAAATGCACAAGCGGCAGGGGTTGACGAGTGCCACGGTGTTGGAGCTGGGACTTCAGGTACAGTACTCTGCCGCTAGCTTCCCGGCCGCACGGGAGAACGCCTCATCTCAAGCCACATTTCGCTTGGTCAAGGGTGGAATGACACCACCGCCGCCTCAACTGCTCCTCAGCCCCAATCTCGCGCCCACCACTACCTTACTACTACTCAGCACACATTTTCCCTCGTGGTCGGTGACGCAGACAGCTGCTGCGACCACCGATCAGACGCCCGGTCCGTGGGAGCGCAGACTCGTTAGGGCGACAGCGCACAGCCGTCGGAGACACAGAGCATCGTCTGTTGGTTCGCATAGCCTTGGCGGTTGGAAGTATGAGATTCAGCTTACTGCAGTAGGTACTTACCCATGACCCATCTCGCACGGCACTTTGCTGAGACTGAAGACGGCCGTTTGATCGATGAGGCACGCCTCCGCAGCTACAGTACCTGCCAGAGTGTACCCTGCTCGGCCACTCGTCGCTTCGTCAACAAAGAAAAAGCACCATCTCACATGCGGAGACATGCGCTACGACCAAGTGCGATGTTATTTCCACTCACCCACTTAGACAAGCGAGCGACCAAGCAGCGCTTCCGCGCACCGGCCCACGACACGCTTGCGTGCATGGTGATGGCTGTGAGATGGTGCTTGCTGCTGTTGATTCACATTAATAATGTTGGGCAGCAACAACTTGCGCCATGTGCAGATCACAACATTGACGCCTCGCACCCTGTCAGAAGACGCGATAGCTTCGCGCGAGATTGGCCGGTGGAGGGATCAGGTTCCAGCCCTTGTTGCCGGGACACCCAAATTCGTGGTTCTCGGTTGCGTATTCTCGTCCTCGTTCGAGCTTGGTAATTGACTCCTGGGATAAGAAAAGAAAGCAAGCGTTGCTGAGGAGCAGTGGACGGCAACGCTAATACAATAATACCACCACCTCATCGGCAAGCGCGGCGACGATGGTCTCTGCTTCCCTCATCTCGAGCCCTCCACTGCCCGCGCGCTCACCAAGCCTGCGGGCCTCGACGACTCGCATATTGCTCTGGTCATGTGCACGCACTGCCAGCGCATCGTTGCAACCCACTCAAAACGGACTTTTTGCTGATTGGCTTCAGCGCTGCGATTTCTTGCGTGCGACCTATCAGCGCTCTCGTCACACGCTGTTTCGGTCGGTGTGCGCAATCGTGCGCTGGAGTCGCTGCAAACTACTGTACGCCCACCACACTGCCATTGCAGCTGCTTTTTCCGAGCTGCAGCGGACACGCCACCATCCACGTCCACGTCGTCAGACTTTGCAGGTATTTGCTCCGACCCCTCGTGTCTTCCTTCGTGTCCAGCGCTGGCACTTGGGCTCTGAGATGCGATGAAGGTCCAGCGTCTTTCCACGGCGGAACTTGCCGTCTTACGGAGAGGATCCTAGCCAATACCAGGGTAGTAACTCGTCGAAGAGCGCACGATCATTTGCGGTGGCAGCCGTCGAGATCCAAACACTGTATCCGCGCGCGCACCGGACCTGCGCTTTCGCCACGCTATCGATGCGCTCATCTCGCCTTCCAGAAGCGTGATCGGGGCACTGTTCCGGCTGTCGTTAGTGTGACCAAACACGTGGCCAAGCGGCGCTGACGGAACGCTGCCGCTGTTAGCGCTTCAGCTAGTGCTGCCAACGTTTCGACGCCGACCGCCCACTCTTCAAGGATGTTGATGATGCGGTCAGTCACGTTGGCGCTATGGCAGCTTAATCTCTGCCGACCGAACGTCCTCGGGATCAAACGCGGCGTGCTGCGTCTCGACACGGGCATTTGCCGAATGTGTCAGGCGGCACGCAGTCTCGAGACTGACCGCACCAAAATCTTAATCGTGGGCGCAGCACACACGACTCCTGTCCGCTCGGATAGCCTTCTATTGGCACATGCATGAATCGACATACTGCAGAAAGTACTTCGCATTCATCAGACGCGACACGATTGCACGGTTGTGTAGTGCACCAACATTAGCCGGCGGGATGCATGCCATGTGCGAGCGAGCATTGGTCCCGGTCTGAAGACGGGGTCTAAGAGGACAAGGAGTGGCATGGCATACGGACGAGAGATTGAGTATCTCTACTAGGCGGTGAAGCGAGGAGTGAAACGGGCCTCGAACACCGTCATGCCGAATAGGTTGGCGACCGAGCTTTTCATGTAAGGGCAGGCGACCCGGACCGTCTGACTGAAAGGCGCCTCTAGGCGCGAAAGAGCGAAACAGAACGGGCTAGTAGTTAGAGGATGCGGATGCGGGGTGTGAAGAGAGGAAGAGAAGGGGAAATACTATTCACTAGGCGCAATCTGGCTATTCACCAGGCGCTACCCCCTAGACCTGTAAGATACAATAAGCGACGCGCACGCACTAACTCGCAGTATAGACACGTCTACGGCTCTACTATATAAAGGTCGCTAGTAGTGCCGTACTATTCTCTACGTACCCTAATATCTGCGTGCCCCGGTGTCTACGTACTACTCTAGTATCTACGTGCCGTAGTGTCTGCGTACCTTAATGTCTACGTGCCTCAGTGTCTGCGTACTAGGCGAAGACAGTAGCAGCTACTACTACTATAGAGCGGCGAGATACCGTAGTAGTAGGTAGCAGAGGTAGCGGAACGAGATCCTACGGCTATACGAATAGAGCAAGGCGGCTAATACGTATCTTACAGGTGTAGGGGGTAGCGCCGGGTAAATAGCCAGATTGCGCCTGGTGAGTAGTATTTCCCAAGAGAAGTCTCGAAGAGCGGCGCTTACCCTTACACCGACGCTAGCACAAATCTGGTAACACCACACTCCACTTTGACGAGGCAAAATCTGGAATGTTGTTATCCCGCAGACCACAGCGCAGTCCCAACCGTTGATGATACATATACCTTCCGCTTGGACTTGCATTGTGCAAATGCGGAGTCCGAGATGGTCTTGAAACCGCGGCGTCCGGAGCGTTTCACGATCACGGCATCCAATCCATGAAAATCAGACCCGTTCGATTGGGAATGTGGTAAAACGTCTCAGGGTTGGCCTCGTGGAGGGCAGGTGAGACAGGTGTCACGACAGGATACTGCGGGAGTTGTTTAAACCGCGCCACGAGCGACTAGAAACTGTTGTCCCTGCATGAAAATTGCCTTGTCACCATACGCTGTGCTGTCACATCTGCACCAGCACAGACACGAGTTCGCCTGTGGAACTTGGAGGCGTGTGTTGGCCCGTCATCAGCAGGGAAACATCAATATGGAGGCGAAAACGTGGTTACGCCATGTCGACGCTAGCATGATCGGCCATGATGAATGGCATGTGAGACGAACCCGAGCAAGCCATGTGGCAAATCTGTTGCAACGACTTGCTTGCTTGCTTGCTTGCTTGCTTGCGGCCGCTGAACGTGTTTTCCAGACATCATTCTTATTGCATTGCGTTGCAAGTCTCTTCCAGGCCTATCATCCGGGTCTATGCACGGTCTTTCGGAGCTGCGACTCGAATCGGAACGCTTCGCATACAAGCGCGACATGCGCATCCAGGGAATAATAATGACGAAAGGCGTGCTATCAAAGAGTGCAGGGGCATCACCTTCCCGCGCGTCGTGCAGCCAGCAGAGTGGGAGAAACGCCAGGCAGGAGCCGCGGATGTCCAGCGTCTTCGCAGATCGAGTGTTATCTCGACGACCACTCCGCTGATTCTGCGCTGTCCGACACTCTGTTGCCCCGTTTCGTGTTCGGACTTTCGGGAAGAGGACAATATTATTCCGCTGTGGAAAGACGCTTGTAGTGTTCCATTATTCAAGCCTTGATATGAACTTTCAGAATCCATGACCGAGCCTTCCGTGCGATGTATACCAACACAAGAGCAAGAATGACCTCTGCCTGTTTCATCTGACGAATGTTCGAGTCGACATCTTCCGGCGAGAAAGTCGAAACTGATGGCCCGCGAATCCCATATCGTGCCTTTCTGTTGGGATTCCGAAAGGCATGACGGGCGAATGATGCAGGGAAGCCACGTGGAGACGAATTGACCCGCAATCAACCCGAAGAAACCATCGGCCTCGACTACAGCTCGCACATCGGGAAGCCTGCATCTACTGCCTCTGCTGTTCCAGAACACCAACACAACAATTGAAGAGGCATGGCAGAGGTCAAGAAATACAAGATAAGCGAGCCTTATCTCCACTTGTCGTGCGGACTGGGCGAAGTAAGTAGTGCGGCACAGTTACTGAGGAGGCAGTATTGAATTGAAGATCGCGAGCTGATTTTATACACCTCGTGCGCCTAGGCCCCTTTTTGGGAGAAGAGCCGCGACAGCCTGCGCTTCGTGGACATTGTGAAGGAGAAGCTGCACACCATCAATCTGACGCAAGGCCCCTCGTCTCACAAGCAGTGGGATCTCAAATTCAGCATCGGCTGCACGGCAGATATTCAGGGCAATGAGGACGAATTTGTAAGTACATGGTCGGCAGACGGCGCGGCGGCTTCATCCTCGCTCGCTTACTCTCGTCGCTTGGTCAGATTTTTGGGGGCAAGAGCGGTTATGGCCTGTTCGACCGAGAGACCGGAGAACATCGGATCATCAAAGACATGTGGACCGATGAGGAGCGGAAGGACGATGGAGGTGGTAAGCCGGGGAAGGGAAAGAACCTGCAGGAGAGGATGCGATCGAATGACGGCGCTGTCGATAGCCGAGGTCGCTTCTTCGTCGGTAAGCAGAGGGGGAGTAGTGCTCTTTGCTGTTGGCAGATGTACTGATGGGACGTGCAGGTGCCATGAACGACCCAGCTCTTGTAGGCGAGGGTTTCACAGACGAAGGCCTGCTGTTCCGATTGGATGCCGACCTCGGCCTGCACCGCGTCAAGAAGAATGTCACAATACCCAACGGCATGTCCTGGAGCAGGGACAGCACTACAATGTACTTCACCGATTCACCTTCGGGTAAAATCATGGCTTATCCGTACAACCCAGAGACCGGAGAAGCGTCTTTCGCGGACGGCAAGGTCTTCTTCACCTGCCCGTACGAGGGTGGAGTTCCCGATGGTCATTGCCAAGATGAAGAGGGGCATCTATGGGTGGCTTGCTTTGGCACGGGAAAGGTGGTGCGAGTCAACCAGAGCGGTCATGTGGTTGCCGAAATCGAGGTGCCGACTCGGTGTGTGACTTGTCCGGCTATCGCAGGCACCGAGCTCTTCATTACGACTGCAAAAGAACAGGACCCGGAGAAGTACCCGTGGTCCAAGGAGTTTGAGGGCGCACTCTTCAAGATCGACATTGGCGTCCGCGGAAAGCCTCTGCACAGCTTCAAGATGGCAGCCAGCCCATGAATTGGAGCGAGCGAGAGCGAGACCGATGCATGACTTCACCCTCTCACTCTTGCCGAGTTCAGGCGCACTTGAGGATTGGAAGCTATCTCAGGGGCATGAGCTGTCAGTAGACGGGGTAAAACACAAATTAAAAGGGCTTCGCCGCAGAGCGTGCTTCGCTTCGCAGGCGCAATTTTATAACAAAAGTGTCGTGATCCATGCCAGCGCAAGCATCAACTGAAGTCAGTGACAGCTTGCGCAGTCTTCTTCATGATCTGTGTGAATGCAGGTGGTAGTTCTCGCCAATGGCTTACCCAGCCATAGTCCACCACCGTCTGTTCGAAGCTATGGGACAGAGCAGCCAGCAGATCTCCCGGCAGAATCCACTGGCCGTCGTGCAGGCGTAGCAGGTTTCGCCATTCCCGCCAGACGCACTTGGCGATCGCGCGACAACGTACGGTGACTTGCGTGCGTATCGATATGGCGCGGCTGGTCTGCCACATGTGGGCGAGCATTTCGTCCGAATCGACAAGGAGGGCGTCGGTGCTGGATTGGGGCTCGCGTTCGATCGGGACTGTTGGGAGGTTGTTGTCGTGGGAGGTTCGAGGGATTGTTCTATCTTCTTGGAAGAGGGTAGGATGACACGAGGCTGGTGGAGCAGAGCGCATGGTCGGGTGATGGGGTGCCCTGGATTGGCGGAGAACGGCTCGAGGGGGACTGGAATCGAGACGCTGATATGCTGTCGAGCCATAGCTTGGAAATCTCTCATGATTGCCGCGTCGACGATGCCGTGACGGTGGTGCTTCCTGACAGTCCAGAATCGTTGACTCGCGATCTTGGGACTGTGGGACTGGAGAAGGAGCGTTTGGCCTCCAATCTTTGGAGAAGACACTGTCGATTGGACTCTGGACATCGCGTTTGGCTCGCACCCATTCGGAACTAGAGAATTCCGCTGGAGATGGTAGTCGTACGGGAGCAGTTTGGTCTTTCGTGAGATGGTCTTCGTACAAGTCCTTGCGGCAATCTGGACACTGGGTCGACCGGCCGGACCACTGGTAGATACACTCGAAGCAGTAAACATGCTGGCATTCGGTCACGACCTGGTGAAGATCAGTCACCGTCAAGCTTGGTGCGGAGTCTCCTCACCGGGTCCTTGACACGCTCCTGACAGATGCTACATTCGGTATCTGGATTCATGGTCGATATCAGCATGGCCTGGTGCAATATATTCAATACTGCTTCGAGATGTTTGCGAACCTCGACTGCGCGCTCGATCTCCCGCCTGCAGGCCGAAGTAGCGAAGCTCTTCTTCGCTCGGCATAGGAAGTCGGTGGAGGAATCTGGGCGTAGCAGAGGCGGGATCAAATAGACCGCGATCTGTAGTATGGCGATCTTTGCGACTGGCCGATGTAGATATATTTTGCTGTGAATGGGGCATCGCGGAGCAGGTAAAGGCAAATAGCAAACCACCCAGTCGGAAGATTGTTAGAGCAGCGAGATGCTTGCAATGGTCCCAAATAACGATGGACAAGCGAAAGCAGAGCATCTGCTCTCAGGAGAAAACTGCGATCTCTTCTGTTGCATACATGTAGCCAGGAGGGCGAACAAGAGGAGCAGAATGGGAGTCGGAGAAGACGGGAACAACGCAACAGCGTCAAGGGAAGCAATGCTCGGAGGCAGGAACGGAATAATTGTCTAGGTACGTGGGCGAATTCCGGCCTGGTGCGGTACAAGGCGCCAACAGCTGGTATCCCGTCGTACCACGCTTCTTGGACGGATGATGTCTTGCGCAGTGTGCGTGTGCTGAGGCCGGGAAGACCTGCGTAAGGTAGGCAGCTGCAATCGAGACCAGCATGAGCCATCGGATGCCGCTGTGTTTCCGAGGAATGCGCTGATGATAATGTAGTTTTCAGATCACAGAGAAGCACTTGGACAGCAGGCATACCGTACGTTGGGTTTGCAACTTGCCGTGGGAGAGTGTGGCCAGCGCGTATCTATACGACATCTCCATTGTCGATTCCTCTGATTTTGGTCGTTGTAGGACCACCCGTTCTCCCTTCTCTTCTACTGCTGATATCTTCTCCTATACTCTACTTAGGCTGAGTACATACATTACATCTTGGTATCGGGAGAGCGGGCCGGGCGGGGAGTCGCTCTTGTGCCTTTTACTAGGTAATGTGATGTAAGGAACCTTGAGGTACATGTACTATCAAAACCCTCCGGCTTCGGCCTCGTCAGTCAAGGTTTGCCCGGCCGTCGGCTAATGACTAAAGCTCTGCTCTGTCATCATCGTTAACCCATTTTCCGTCGGCAGAAACAAATAATCGGAGCTCCTACTTTCTACCGTCCGACAAGCATTGCCAACGGCGGCGCCCTACTTACCCAGCGCGGTGGACCTCTCCCTCCTCACTTGCTGGTGACCGGCGGACGACATCCCATCGAATCGCAGAGCCGCAGGCTACGTCCCGCATAATGAAGCTCTTGCTCAAGACCCTCTCCTCCAATGCCGTGCTCCGCTCGCAGATCAGACAGGCGGACCGCTTGCGATTCCTGTCGAGGCCGGCTGCCGCAGGAATTCACTCTGTCCCGGACCTGAAAGACACAAGCTTGCTAAAATCACAAGGCTACATCAATGGCGAGTGGGTCGGCGCCAAGTCAGGCAAGACGTTTGAGGTTCATGACCCAGCCACCGGGAAGACCATAGGCACAATGCCAGAAATGAACAAGGAGGATACCGACAGGGCGATTAAGGCTGCGGCTGATGCGTTGTCCTCATTCAGAAAGACCACAGGCCGCGAGAGGTCGAAGATGCTTAGGAAATGGTACGATCTCATGGTGGAGAATAGCGAGGACATCGCCAAGTTGATAACCTGGGAGAATGGTAAGCCTTTCAATGACGCCAAGGGTGAAGCCGCGTATGCCGCCAGCTTCTTCGAATGGTTCAGCGAGGAAGCTCCTCGAGTGTATGGAGACATAATTCCGGCAACCGTAGGCAGCAACAGGATCTATACTCGGAAGGAGCCCGTAGGTGTCTGTGGCTTGATCACGCCCTGGAACTTTCCCGCTGCAATGATCACGCGAAAGATTGGCCCCGCGTTGGCCGCGGGCTGTACAGTGGTCGCAAAGAGCCCTGGCGAAACTCCCTTCACCGCCGCCGCAATCACAGAGCTCGCACACCGCGCTGGAATTCCCGCCGGCGTTGTAAACGTTGTGACTTCCCTTGAGAACACAGTCGAGGTTGGAAAGGCCATTACTTCCTCCAACGACGTCAAGAAAGTATCGTTCACAGGTTCTACCAACGTTGGCAAGCTTCTCATGAATCAGTCGTCTGATACTCTGAAGAAACTGTCATTCGAGCTGGGTGGAAATGCTCCTTTCATTGTATTTGACGATGCCGACCTTGACACCGCTGTGGCTGGCGCCATCGCAAGCAAGTTCCGCTCGAGCGGTCAAACATGCGTCTGCGCCAACCGCATCTACGTGCACAAGGATATATACGACAAGTTCGCAGAAGCATTCACAGAGAAGGTCAAAGCCTTCAATGTTGGCCCTGGCTTCCAGGATGCTGTTACCCACGGGCCGCTCATCCATGACCGCGCTGTTAGCAAAGTGCAGTCCCACGTTGAGGATGCTGTCTCCCGTGGTGCAAAGGTCTTGGCTGGTGGAAAGCCACTCTCCAATCTCGGTTCCAACTTCTTTGAGCCTACGGTCATTCGCGACATGACGAAGAGCATGAAGATCGCCTCTGAGGAGACCTTTGGTCCAATTGCTGCCCTGTTCCCCTTCGAGACCGAATCAGAAGTCGTGAGTCTTGCCAATGACGCCGATGTAGGCCTCGCGGGTTACTTTTTCTCCAAGGACATCCAGAGATGCTACCGAGTTGCTGAGGCGCTCCAATTTGGCATGGTGGGTATCAACACTGGCGTCATTTCGGACGCAGCATCGCCTTTCGGAGGCGTCAAACACTCTGGATTTGGCCGCGAGGGGTCGAAGTATGGTATTGAAGAGTACATCACTCTCAAGACCATGACAGTCGGTGGAATTGGAGATCTGCAATAAAGCACAAGGCGCGAAAGCAACGCTGCCAAGGACGCAACCACCTGTAGACGATGTATCCCAGAAGTCAAAGCAGTAGTCACAAGAACGCGTCTCTACGTCGGCAGCGCAGCCCTTTGATTCGCTCGTTGAGGTTGGCGAGAAGCGTGGTCCAAGATTATGGAAGTAGCCTGGTGTATCTGGTAGAGCAAGCTGATGCAGCAGTAAGCATGAGTGGTAGACGTAGACAAGGTGGTTCGGAAAGCGCGTTGAGAGATGATGCGTGATGTGGTGCGGCACGGACCCGCGGCTCGCTTAGTAGGGCTATGCCTTCACATGCCGCCGCATCTCGCTGGCCACATTTAGGACGTCCTCGTCGCCAACTACATCTTCTTCCATGCCCCACACGCTGCGCTCAAGACTTCGACGTGGCGCAATCACATCGACGAGACGCGCTCATACTCTGGCCACCGGAGAGAAGCGACTCCCTTTGCAGTACACGATGAGCTGGCTTCTTCTCCAGCCCCGACAAGATTCTGGAGCAAGCCAGAAGTAGTCCTTCCGGGTCAGCAGCAAGCGCAGCGTACCGTGGCTTGTCATGTCCAGGAACGACAACGACGACAGCGATGCCATTGTCACCTCCCAGCCCTCGACCGCCGCGGCGGATGTGAGCTTCGCGAAGCTGAACGCCGAACATCACGCCGAGTCGAGTTCGCAGGGCGGGTCAAGGACCTCAATCAGCAAACGAAGCAGCAGCAGTAGCGACAAGCGGATTAGGGATCAAGAGAGGGGAAAGCGACGGACTTTGCTCGAGACTCCTAATGCTAGCTTCAAGGATAGACACAGCGACGGCAGCGCATCACGTCGATCTAAGAGATCAGGAGGCTTCCTTTTGGACACTATCTTCTCCAATGGTCACGCGAATGGGAAGGAGAAGGCCGTCGACGGCCGCGTTGCATCGGACAAGAGGCAGTTTTCACAGAATCGAAAGTCTGCGGACTCCCAGCGCAGCTCACCGCTGTCGCGTGAGCTGTCGCCTTATGACCCCAATGAGGCTCAACCTGAGCCGATCAACAAGGCTCATTCACCGGGGATGGATCCTGCACAGCTAGTACAGATGGCGCTCAACTTAAGCGAAAGCAGAAAACGTCACGTGAGTAGCACTGTTCCTGGCCCAATATCTCCAGCAGGAGGAAGGAGAGTGGCATCTGCTCTGAACTCTTCGCATGGGACTGTGAGATGTGTGTCGTCTGGCGCCAAACGCAACAGTCAGTCGATCCAGAGAGTGGGGCAGGCTCCTCCACACACTGGCAGGCCAAGCCTGCAGGACACAGATAGACCCGAAAATGGCCTTGACGGAGAGAATCTGCTGTACTCGTTTTCTCCGGCGACGCTGTCGAGAGCGGAGAAGGCACGGAGATACTTTGAGCTGGCTAGTGAGCACAGGCGGTTGCTTGAACATCTTCCGCCGCTGCTACCAGATGCTTCGGCTCCTGAGAATTACACAGCAAAGGTCACCAGCAGTCCAGGCAGTGCACACTATCACGTGACTAGGGTGCCTACGAATACCGCTACCATGAGACAGCTTGGGCGAGCTTATAACCCTCTGCAAGCGCTGAGGAACAGACGCCTCCGCAACAGAGAACGACGTCCATGGACAGCGCCCCCAGATGCCTGGCAAGAGACAGACAGGATCAAGCACTGGATCGACGGAGTGGAAGCAGCGTCGAAGGACCCAACCTACCGTCCTGGTGAGGATCAAGTTCGCCTACCGACATTTTCCGGAGAACTCGAAGGTGAAGCAGCGCAACCCGAGCCAGCGAAGCACCACACACGGTCAAATACAGCGAGCTCAGTCATCACTCGGCCAGAAAATGGATGGACGATGGAGCCGGCAGAGCTACTTGCCGACACTTATTGGATTGAAAAGAATGATAATAAAGCAATCATTGAAGACAATCGTGGACAACGAATCTTCCCAACTATGGTCAGGGCAAGCCTGGACGTACCCCGACGAAGTCGAGAGTCCGGACGTGTCCAAGAGACGCAAGTGGAAAATCATAGTCAACGCGAAGAACTCGACGACGAGGATCCAGAAAAGTTCAGGTCGCGCCGCCGACACTTGCTTCCAATTCCCGGTCGCCTGCGAAGGGGCAATGTCAATCGATCACGCAGTGCGTCAAGTGTCTCCAGCGACGAGGGGCGGCTGCCGCCAGCGCATCAGTTTGGCAACGATGACGGTGGTGACGAGAACATTGGCCCTCTTGAGCGGCATATGCGTAGCATGATCGCCAAGGAAGAAAAAGGCGAACTGCCATCGCCTGAGCTAGTCTCACCAGACCATTGGGACTCGAGAAATCTGCCCTTTCCTAATGCTCGCACAAGCATGGACACCGCTCGACGAGACTCATTCGCGAACGGCCGGCTCTCTGTTGACGCGCGCGGTCCCAGGCGGTCGAAGTCGGCGGATGGGCGAGTGGGATCATTTGACCACGGAGTGTCTTCCATGGGTGAAATCTTCTCCGATGTACCAGCTTCGTCTACGATGGCTGTCAATTCCGCGGCGAAAAATATGGATGCTTCGCCGCCACCACAGAGCAAGCGGTCAGCGCCTACGCAACAGAAACCAAAGAGATCCCACCTACCCAAACTCCGTTCACGAAGCAAGGAACGCAACAACATCGAGCAGACCGACTTCGCAGCAGGATACGGAAAGTCTCTGTCACCTGTAATGAGTGCAGACACTGTTACCGGAGTGCCAAGGTCGAGTCTGGACTATGCGAGACCATCTCAATTCAAGCGAAACGACACTACAGACAGTTCAGCGAGCAGTCTGAGGCGTATGAATACGACGGCATCCACGTTGGATAGTTCAAGAGAGTCTGGTGCGCTTGGCGGAAGACGGTTTTTCAAAGGTGGCCGAATCACCGAGTTGGTGCGCTACGAGGGCTCTCGGCTCGGCGATCGCTTCCGTGGCAGCCGCGACAAGGCCAACGAGACTACTGTGGACTACGAAGACACGAAGACACCGCTTGAGCCATCTGATGCGGAAACTGATCAGTCTGACTTTGCAAAGCACGAAAGCCAAGGAGACGATGACGGTCAGATTAGCCCGAGAGCATCTTTCGAAGGCGAGCGACCTAAGCAGAAATACTTCACCTCCAATCTCCCCAGCTTTAAGTCCCCGTCAGGCCGAGATAGGCGCTTTGATACAGAAACGGCATTGCCGGAAGTGAGTGATCCGTTGAACAGAAATGCACGTCAGCAACGAGGTCATGGTTATTCTGGCAACTCGGCTCTGCTGGTGCCGCCTCGCATCAACTTACCAGACGATGATAGCGTCTCGAATCCTGACCTTGACAGAGAAAACTCCGAAGACCTATTCTATGGCCAACGAAAGTCGGCTTCACAAAACGACCTTTCGCTTGTGTCCACCAACGAAACCATTTCACAGCCTAGAAAATCGGATGGGCTATTTGTGACCGGGCTATCTGGACATGATGCAAAGCGACATTGGAGCATCAGCGATCAGACTCAGCCTCGCCAAACGAACAAGGTAACTGGGCACGACATAGCCCGCGTCCGGGCGCTCCTGCTGGCATCAGGAGTCAAGGCGCACGCAATCTACCATGAAGGCGACAAGGTCCGTGATCCGCCGCTGCCGCTCCTTTCCAAAGCGGCAGACACTGCAGGACGGAATCTCTCTGGTGTCAGGCGCAAAGAAGAGAACGTTGTGGCTGCTAGGATGCTTTCCGAAGTCTTGTCGACTACCTTGACCAGCTTTGAGCAAACTTTGCAGCAATTTCAGGATCAAACTGCGAGGCATCTTGGATCTCAGCTGGAAGAGTTGTCGCATAGAGCGTCGGAGCAGCTCACAAAGATTGTAGACGAGACCTCTGACGAAGCGGACGCGTTCAATGTCGAGCTCACCACGAAGCAACCTCAGGAAGTCAAACGTGTTGACGAGGCCGTGGATGCGATGTTCCGACAGCGCAGAAAGCAGTTCAGACTCTTCCGTCGGGCAGGCTTCAAGCTGCTCGAATGGCTTGTGCTGGGCATCATGTGGTGGGTATGGTTCGTTGTTGTTCTATTCAACAGTGCCAAAAAGCTTGTGATTGGCATTTTAAGAGTCTTGCGCTGGCTCCTGTGGTTTTAGAGAGCTTCCTTTCCTTTCCTTTTCTTTCCTTGATCTACTGGCTAGGTCCAGACATCTGCTTTATGATACCAGGTCCTGCTTCAAGAGAAGTAATACATAGCAAGGCGTTCGGCATTGAGTAGTCCTTTACACAGACTGCAAACATTTGCCCGAGCTCGTCCCATCAATCCCTTGCTTCGCCTTTCGTGATGCACAAGAGGCTGGGTCGTCTGAGCTTGTCTCGAATCTGGTCACATCTTCTCTCCTATGAAGCTGAACAATTTCACATCCACGGCGGGAAACAGACCGTGCGAGTGAGTTGAGGCTTCCACGGGAGGAAGCGTCGGTCTAGAAGTCGTATCTTCTTTTGTTGGCGCCTAGATAACGCAGTGACGGCGAGAATACTCGTTAGGCCGAGATGCGCCTGCTCGGACGAGCGTAGCTAGCGGTTCAAAGCAGATTTGTATTCCATCCATCCAGGCGCGTCCCGACCTTGTGCATCGAACTGGTCGTCTGGCAGAACCTCGATCACGTAGACTTTCCACTTTCCAATGCGTAGGATGAGCAATCCATCTGTGATCATGTCCGAAGCCGACTGATCTTTAATTGTAACAAAATTGAGCTCGCCTTCCTTTCCTGGTGCAGCGACTCGTGAGACTGATGCTACGTATGCGCCGCCTTTGCTGATTGTGCGTGCACCTTCGGACTTGGTCGCCGCCAGACCAGCGTGATACAAGATGCGACCAAACGGTGCTTTATGCACGAGCGATAAGGGCAGCCTAATTCGCTGCGAGTCCAAAGATTGGCCCGACGTCGGTGTGGTCTGCGACTTCTCTGAGAGTGAGGCAATGGTTGGATTCCGCATTACCTGGTGCTCGCTGCGCGTTTTGGAAGCTTCCTCAGGCCCATGTACTAGCTCCAGCACTTCGACGGCAAGAAGGTGTTGGGCCTTGCGTTTGCCAGGGTCTGCTCGGTGTTCTACCATGATTGACTCGATTTCTGCCGTCGGCACGAACGTAAAGAGTTTCAGATATTTTTCCACATCGTCGTCGGATGACATCAAAAGAAACTGGTTGAAGTCAGAAAGGGTTAGATGAAAAGCGTACTGCCACACTTACGCCATAGAGATCGAACGGCGAGGTGAGGTGTCGATCTAGCCAGATCGCATTTCCAGCACTCTTGCCGAACTTCTCGCCGCTCGAAGTGGTCAGTAAGGGGACCGTCAATCCCATGGGCGATACATCTTCTTTCAACCGTCCATCGCGGTCAAGCCACTGCTCGTGACCATGTGACTCCTGGTTTTGCGCGATGTACTTGACAGCGTCGATTCCAGCGACAATGTTGCCGTACTGGTCACTTCCGCCAATCTGAATCTGAACTCCGCGCTCCTGGTACATCTGCCACCAGTCCCAAGCCTGGAGGAGAGGGTAGGTGAATTCGGCAAACGACATGCCGTCACCCTTCTCCATTTTGTTGCGAACCCTAAAGCGACTTGTCAAACACTGTTCGCGCCGCTCGTTGTGGTAAGGACTCACTCACGTATCCCGCCCGAGCATGGTGCCCAGTCTCATGCCATTTCCCATGATTTTGAGGAACTCAAGTACATTCAGCTTGTCCAGCCACTGGGCATTGTTCAACAGCTCTTTCCTGCCCACACCACGTTTATCATGACCATGCCGCTCTCCGTATCGAATCGCACTCACCCAAAGCTGGTGAACCTGGACAAACATGGCTTGGAAGTTGGAATGGGTGACTGTCTCCGCGGTTTTCACTCGAGAAGTGAGACGACCACTTGGATCGCCAACTTTTGCCGTCGCCCCGCCTACTAGGCTTACTGTGTGATGGCCATGGTGATACAGCCAAAAGAGCATCATAAGCGGTAAAAGATGACCGAGATGGAGCGAGGGCGCGGTCGGATCGATTCCAGCGTAGAAACCCACTTGGCGGGTATTGAGGAGTTTATCCAGCGCGTCGCGATCACTGTTGCAATATCAGTCTTGCTTTTGCGCAAGCCTACCCTCCAGCAGCTCCTACCCAGCGATCTGATTGACAAAACCTCGTTCTTCAAGCAGACTAAGGACGCTCTGGCGCGCGCGGTGGAAAGAGTGGAACTGTCGCGGGCCAGACCATTTGGCTGCCTGTAGTATCCTGAATTCTCTACATGTAAAAGGCCGGCCCAAAAAAAGCCGGCCAAACATGTTCCGTGTCATCGCATTGATTGAGGTCTCGAAAGACGTTCAAGTCGCTGGTGATTGAAGATGTTTGGAACGGCAAGATTCCGCGGAGATGGCGCTAGTTTAAGGTTTGCGCCTATACTCACGGCCCGCCCCGCTTACAGACCACAGCGTCAAGTGGCCATCTATAGATTGCCTTTTCTAACAGTTGACGAAACAAGCCGTATTTGATCGAAAGGCTCGTCCGTAGACATTCTCTTCCTCCGGACAGCAAAACGGTAAAAGATTGGGTGGGGATAGGTAGCACGATTTTACCGTTCTGCTGTCCCCACCTTGCTTCTCATATCATTCACACTGATACATGGACTGACCACGCTGAAATGCAAGAGCGAATTCAAGAACTTTGATGTGATAATGATCGCGATATCCTGGAGAAGCACTACATTTCTGCTAAATGTCCTCCGGAGCCTGCTATTGCCTGCGCTTCCAGAAAGCTTCGGGAAGAGGCACTATCGACCTTCTATCGCCACTATAGATGTCCTCTCGCTTTCGGCTCCGGAGCTCTGATCAATGACGACTGTCTCCCTCCTTCGCAGGAATGGAGAGCCGCCCGCTGGTATGACCTCTGGATCCCGGCAAGCTGGCGATGATTCGGAGGTTGAAGCTCTGTTACTGCTTAGGGAGGCTCGAAGGCGAATTTGAACCCAGGGCGAACGACTATGTGGTCGGGCAGGAGGCTGGGGGATCGCATGTCCAGCCTACCGAAGGCAGAGAACAATCGCTTGCTCTAGTGAGTTCGCTGTTGGGCGATGTAATCCGGTAGCCCCGAGTTGGTGCGCTTACGGCGGCGGGTCTTGATCGACTCGAACTGGAGGTGAGCATCAATGAGAGGCGTTCGAAGCAGGAGCGGATTGACTGATGCAATATGAGCCGGCTGTACTCCAACGCTTACGTCCACAGAATCCTAATAAAACCATGGTCACGACGAGTCTGATAGCGCAGAACGAGGGACGTTCGACTCCAAGATAGCCCTTCGATGTGCGAGACTCGCAAGCCAATTGGCCATCTTGGAGCTTGCATCGATTCGAAAAAGAACCATTGGAAAACGTCAGGAGCTCCAGGCACCGCATCATCACCGAGCTTAGCAATACCGATTCTCCCTGTTGGTCTCGAGACCCAACACGTTCTGCTCAACCACATGCCCCTGGTTTGGCACTGGCACCAGCGGCGTACTTGACGAGCTTGCAGATGAGGATGCCGCAGTGGTCACCGGCGGCAATTTGCAAATTTCATTCGACGCCCTCCCGGTGCCCGTTGGCCCGTTCCACGGAGACGTTCCATTGGCAAACGGGTAGCTCGCAGGCGACGTTGCATTGGCGGCTCTGTCGCCTCTCATGACATTATCGCACGGTAAAATCCAAGTCGTTACGGTCGCATTTGGCACGACACCTTCCCAAACGCTGTCGCTCCCAGTAAAGGATAGGCGGACGTTCTCCGTTCTGTTCATATTATTGACGAAGACTATCGCCCAAGAATCATCTAAATTCTGCGCGGCAAAGGTGTTAAACTGGTTGGGGGAAAGGTGGCTCCCCTCGTTGCCCTTCACAATGTTATAGGCTGTGGAGCCTCGACGAATAAAGCGACTGAACTGGCCGACCATGTAGTAATTATTCGTCCTCATGTAGCTCGAGGATGAGTTGACGATGACCTAGAACAAGTCAGCATTGTCAAGAATGGCGTCTTGAACTCATCACACCGCTCCCTGGCACCCAGCGCATCCTCCATACGGAGAGTGAGGCCCGTAATCCGGATCAGTGGCCAAGACCCACATATTCGCTCCAGAACCCCCGTGTTGGATACTGGGCATGAAAGCATTCGCCACTTGCCAATCGATGCTACCTGTCTTTGGCAAGTATGACGAGCACTCAGTCATGAACTGCGGTTTGTCGGGATATGCATAATAAAAGTCGTCCATGACGGAGTAATTGGCAAGATATGCGTAGCAATGCCATGCCGCTGCGTCGACGTACTTGGGAGCTCGCTGGATCATGACCATTGGGTACGCTGTTTGATCGGTGTTATGGTCGTACGCAAAGAGAGCGATGTTGCGATCGTTCAGCAAAGCGCCCAGGCCGTGATTGAGTATAGCTGCCGCATCCGCTGGGTCAAGGTACATTGCTGTGGTGCCGCCTGATTACCTGGTCAGCTACCATGCCAGTCTGAGGGTAACGGAAGGTACCTTGATAATTCAGAGGCTCATTCTGTAATGACAGTGCGTTGATAGATACACCATGGTCCTTGTAGGCGTCCAAATCTGTCATGAACGTGTTAGCATTTTTTGTTGTACAAAGGCAACAGTCCGACCCACGAAGGGACGTACATTTCTCAAAATACCTCGCCGCCTGAGGAATATACTGCGCGTCGAAAGAATTATTCATGATCATATAACTCCCCCCCACTTCGGGATTCAAATTCGGCGCCACGAAGAGACCATTATGTTTCATCCAGCCGGGATAGCTCCAAGGCGCACCGATCAAGAAGACATCACTTTTGTACTTTCCCATACGAGCAATCAACTCCACCATTGCCCTGCCATCTTCTCCAATGTCAAAATTCTGTAATTCCAGATCCGGTTCTCCTTCGTTGAAGCTAGGTCCATTGTCGTCGAAAGAGTACTGTCTTCCGCTGAGGTCTGAAGAACCAATCGTGTGCCTCATGATGCCCATGTTATTGCCTTCCTGGCTGAAGAGTTCTCTCATGACCTGGTCTTGCAATTCCGGGGTCAAGCGGTTGATGACTTCTACCGATGAGTCGGTCCATGAGAATCCAAAGCCAACCATTTCTTGCCTTGCCCCATTTGCAGAGTCGATGATTACGCGCCTCGGAGGCGGGCACGCTGTCGTAACATTTGTGTGATCCCTTACCAGAACAGGAGGCTTGCCCTTCGCAAGCTGTCGAGTTGTATTTGGTTCCAAGGGAATGAGCGCGTCGGTACTTTGGCAAAGTAAATGCACTATCAGCTTTTATTCCCCAACCCGATCATGATTCGAGGACTGACATGAAAGTCTGTGGCTTTAACACAGGATTATGGAGGTCTCCGACTCCTCCTTCAGGTCCATCTCCTCCAGCAGAGCCCAAATGTTTCACCGACTGCGATAGTGTTTGCGCTGTAAAGAGCGACAGAAGCTTCCATGTCAGAAGGATCATCATGGCTTGGATTGTTGCAAGAGAGCGCCGTGAAAAGAGGAAAGAGCGCAAAGGGTTACATGTCAAGGAGCGAGCAAGAACGGGCTAAAAAAAGAGGATTGCGATGCAAGAGGACCACCTGAAGTTGCGCGTGGATGCCTTGTCCCCTATACACGTCAACAGCTTCCTGGCACACTGGCAATCTCAATCTCTGTGTTTCGGTTTGACTCGGGTTATATTCAGGGTGACCCCTATACACGCTGGACCCCAAGCCCACTTCGCATCCGCCCGCAAGTTCGGACTCATCCTTGATAGTATATGAGATTTTTGCAAAGCTCGACGAGTTGAAGTGAATTCGGCGCTACCTGCGAGCTTCCTCTTCCTCTACCTGAAGATAAGCAGTTGCACTGGCAACGGCCAGTACATTTCACATGCCTCATTCGTTGTCGTGCCTATCCAGAGACAACTGTCCCTTCGTCGACACCATACCTCATCTTCGTCATTTCAGATTCGTCAGCCACTTAGGCAGACGATGTTTGCGTAGAATCAGTGATGAGCTTGGTGATCTTGCCAATTGCAATCGTCTGTCCTTGATCTCTCAGCGTGAAGCGACCAAGTTGCGGGTAGTCCTCGAAACGCTCCACACAGACGCTTCCTGCGCCGCTTGTGATCTCAAGTCGAGCAATGATGTTCATGCCTTGCTTGGCGAAGCCTGGTGCCTTCTTTGACTTGCGGTTCGTCTTGGGCTCGAGCTTGTGGAGGAGCGCGGCAAATGTGACTTCTTCTGTGGCAGAATGCACGTGGAGCACACAGTTGAAACCAGCCGACAGGATAGACTTCAATTCAAGTAGACGAATCTGGGCCTCAAAGGACTGCACGCAGTGTACCGGTCGACGAGGTGAGCAGAGCACGAATCCGACTGAGATGTCTTCCTCTTCGGCGCCCTTGATACGGATGCGGACTTGGTCTCCACAAGTGGCGTGAGGAATTTCATCCTCAGTCTCGCCATACAGTGCCGAGATCTGGATTTCAGCTTTGCTAGGCATCATGAGGTATTTGTTCTCTTTCTTGATGACACCCGCTTCTATCTTTCCTTCGATCATGGTGCCCATATCTCTGTACTTGGCAGCAATCGGCATCATGAAAGGGGCGGTCAATTTGCGCTCGAGAGCCCTCATGCTGTCCAGGTACTCGAGCAGCGAAGGGGCTTCGGACCATGGGCAAACGTCCTTTGGTACCCGATCCCGGATTCCCAAAGTCGATTGTGCAGATATCGGCATGAATGTGAGGTCTGACTTTGGGTTGTAGCCAAGCCCCTTCAAGAAGGTCGTCAGCTTTGCAATACACTCCTTGTACCTGTCCTCTGACCAGTTTACGGTAGGGTCGTCCATCTTGTTGACAGCCACAATGAGCTGGTTCACACCCTGGGTCTTCGCGAGCATAGCGTGCTCACGGGTTTGTCCACCTTTCTCAAAACCAGTCTCGTATTCGCCTTTTCGTGCAGAAATGACCAGAACACCGACGTCTGCTTGTGATGCGCCAGATACCATGTTTGGCACAAAGGTTTTGTGGCCCGGGGCGTCCAGAATGGAGTACCGTCTCTTCTCGGTCTCGAAGAAGCCTCTACCGACCTCAACAGTCTTGCCCTTAGATCTCTCCTCCTTCGTCTGGTCAAGAGCCCATGATAGGTACCATGACTCACGTCCCAATTCCTTGGACTCCCTCTTGTATTTCTCCATCGTTCTGTCGTCCACCATCCCGGTTGCGTACAGAATGCTGCCACCCAGAGTACTCTTCCCAGCATCAACGTGACCCAAAAATATAACGTTAACGTGTTCCTTGCCGTACATCTCTTGAAGTGCTTCATCATCTACCTCTGCGGCCTGCTCTTGAGCTACCAGGTCAGCTCGTCTAGCTTCTGCACGTTGCTCTGCACGGGAAGGTGAGGATCTGCCGGATTGCGTGGGAGAAGTGTTTCCGCTAACGGCGGCTGTGGCCTCTCCGGTCTTCTCAACTGCCTTGGCCGCCGCGACCTTGGTACCGGCGTTGGGCGCATCTTTGCTGACGGCTTCTTTAGCTGCAGTTTCTTCTTTCTTCGCAGGAGGTGGTGTGGCTGCAGTTCCAAGGGAGAGAACTTTGGTGCCACCGGCTTTCTCAACCTTTGGAGCCGCTGCACCAGTATCTGCTGCGCTTAAAGAAAGAGTTTTTGCAGGAGCTGCACCACTTCCATTTGCGGAAGCCGCTGGCTTGGGTGCCTGGGCAGCGGGCTGCTGTTGCGTAGAGGGTAAGGCCTCGCCTCGTCGAGCAATCATGGGCGTTTGCCGTTGCTGAGGAGGCACATATGCCTGTTGCTGCTGCGGCTGTTGGTATTGTTGGTAATTCTGTTGGCCGTATCCTTGCTGGCCGTATTGCGGATGACCACCCTGTTGGCCGTAGCCGTATTGTTGATATTGGCCGAATCCCTGCTGCTGACCATACTGTGGATAGCCATTGTACTGTTGGCCATAGCCGTACTGCTGATACTGCTGTCCTGGCGTGAACGAAGCAGCTCCGGGCGTGAAACTTTGTGCGCCTGGTGTAAAGGTGTTGCCGGGTGCAGCGCCGCCCTGGAAATTCAGATTCTGCTGCGTCTGGTTGGCGAGGTCTTCGTCGCGCATGGCATCCTCCCACGAGTCTGGCTGCTGTCCGTTAGCCATGCTGGGCCCAAGTCAGCCGTGGTGCGCGTGAGAGGTCGATTCGTCGGCGAGGCTGGCAGAGAAGCGAAGATGAGGTCCTCGTCGCTCGGTGAAGGGTTCAGGCGGAGGTGGTGGTAATGGGAAGGTGAGAATGAGAGTGGCTCGTGACGTGAAGGTGGACGTGGTCGGGTCCAGTTCATTTTTAAGGCCCCACGGAGGCTTAGCTTGTGCAGGTGGCGGGCGGGCGGCGCGGGAAGTCCGAGCTAGTGGGCACGGGAATTCGCGTATCTGACGTGAATCTGTACAAACACGCCGACCAACGTCGTCTGCCCTCAACTTCTTCTTCTGTACATCCTGTCTTCTCACAACATCACGGCCGCTACGCGACTCGTCCTAATGTGTGATCCAGTACTGCATCTGCACTCGCATATCTGCATCTGGGCATAGAACGGGTTAACTCACGATCCTTCGGCGACAATCAGTCATGGACGAATTGCTGTCGAGAGTCACTCATCAGGCGGTGCAGTATGCCATCAGATCGGGCATCACCATCACGACCAGCTTCGCCATCAAAGAATGCGGCCGTCTCCTCAAACAGGCGCCCAAGGGCAAGGAGCGCCAGGAGCTCATGCAGTTGCAGCTCCGCCTGGAGTCCAAGATCCGTGTCATCGCGCCTTCGATTGACATGATCGAGTTGATTGCTGCTCGAGGCAACACGTCGCTGGAGTCTGCCGTCGCACTGACAAAGGACCTCCGTTACGAGATGCAAAAGCTCGGTCAGCGCCTGCAGAACGCAAGCGAGGATGCTCAACTCCAGCGGACAAGCAAGAAATCTCGCGACGAAATCAATCATGAGCTTCGTGAAATCATCCAGCAGATAAGAACCTTGCTTGACCTCATTGAAGATGCTGTGCCTTTGATCAACCTCGCAATTACCACGTCAGGTGTCAACTTGTCTACCAAGCTCTCCGGCACCATCAGCCCAAGTCGTTTGCTGCAGGCATCTACATTTCTCACCGCCAGCGACACCAGATACACTAACGACCCCAGCAACCGTCAACAGGTCGGTCCCACCTATGTCTTGACTCTGTACATGCTGTTTGCGGGCCATTCTTCACGAGCATCAGACGGAGAGCGGGTTCGTCAAGCAACATGGAAAGAAGTCATACACAAGGCTCGGATCAAGCTCTGGCGAGTGCCGCTCGAACAGCTCTACGATCTGCCAGGTCAGACTTCAGACGATGTCCCAAATGGCTATGCCAGCACAATACCGGCGGAAGCTAAAGCTGGAGAGTTCGCCTATCAGCTCGTCGTAGTGGAAGACCAGGACGATGGTAGGTACCACGACCCTGACGAGGAAGCCTCGCGACCTTTCGATGATGTCTCCAATGCCGGTATCGCGGACGTCATTCCCTGCCACGAGATCTCCAAGGTCTTCTACGCAGATCGAGGAAAGATTTTGAACATCGGTAGTGACGATGGCACCAATAATCCTGTCCTCCTGCTGAAACGCGACGTCCACGCTGAGCCACCACGTCGTATGATGAGACGCTCTCCATCTCAGGCAAGCATAGGGGTAGAGAGCCTTACCAATGGTCCTCGTGGAGGGCACAAAGACCAGACTGAGATAAATGCACAGATCGACCGGCAATCCGCGCCGCCCACGCCCTTGAAGGGGAATGGACGCGAGGAAGATCGTCATGCCTGGCGCCTTCCCGCAGACCTGGACCCGGAGTGGATGGCTTTTGAGGTCTATGTCGAAGATCAGGACGAGGACGACTCAGATTCACCTTTGGATGACGAGCGGCCAGCACCGAGCTGGAATCAATCTTCACAGTCTGGGTTGATGAGTGCGTTTTCTGCTATGAAGCTACGTTCATCTCCAACAGCTTCTCCCGGAGCCACTCGAAACCTTGTTCCCGCGGAGGCATCAACGCTGAATCTGTCCCCCAGCAAACGCAAAGGACCTCCAATCAAGACCAGCCTATCACTGCTTGAGATGCTCATGAAGCTTGCTGCGTTGCAACAGTTCAGACAAGAGTCTCACCTAGCAATTGAAGATGAGTTACTCAACTTCTTTCTATCAGAGTCTTCGACGGCCGGCGCTGGTGCGGACAAGGAGTTTCGTCAGCGTCTCCGCCGTGATGCTACTAAGAGGGTTGGGTTTGACCCATATGACGAGTCTCCCATCAAGCGGCACAGCGAAGACTACATACGACATGCAAACGGTGGAGCCTGCTCACCAAATGGGTCTCCTTCTGCGCACGACCTGCCATATGATGACGCCTACGAGTACGACGAGCTGCTGCTGCAACATCCTGCTCCCCAACTGAGCCTTGCTCGGCCCTCCATCGAGCTACACCGTTCCAGAGAAGGCTCGCCAATGTCGCCATCTCCACCTCGGCGCCCGCCATATCAACAGACTCCCTCACGCAGCTCGACTCCCGACCTGCCGCATCGTAATGCTGTCCAGGCTAGATACCCGGAGGTACGTTCCTCACCACCGCCGAGTCAGCCTCTCGCAGTACCTCAGAACAGTGGGTCGAAGACGACAAGAGCAGGCACGTTACGCAGTAGCCATTCTGAGCCCATGCCGCGCAGCCCACTAGGCCAGTACAATGACGACAACGAATGATTGATGGCAAGAATTGAGAAGCACGAATAAAACAGCGAATTAGCGTATTTGAGAGCATCGCATGGGAGTTTTCGATTGCTAGCATCATCCGATACCCTAAAATGCATGGATAGGAGTCTTCACCCTTTGCAAACCAAGCTCACATGTAAAATTCTATGGCCCCTGGAGTTTCTCTCACAGAGTCTTGACCAGCTCAACCGCTTGCGTTAGTGCGTGTTACTGTGTCAATAGGGTTAGAAGATGGTGTGATGCCTGCACGACGTTCTCAGGTTTTCTCTTCTATCTTTCTTGGTCTGAATTCTGATTTATCCTCTATGCCGTCATTCGTTATACTCATGCTCTAGGCCCTCTATGATCCCAAAATGAAGCAGGCTCGTGAACTTTGCCAGGTCCTATAGGAAAGCACCGTACCCGCTCACAATGTCGTCCCTTGATCGTGCCTTCATCTAAGCCTGGTACATTAGTGTTCAAACTAGCACCTTCGGAAACGCTCAACAGCATGGAAGGCTATACCTTTGCCTGAATCTTTTGTGTCTGTTGAGTCTTTGCTTGCCGCTCCTTGCGCTCCTTGCTCACTGTTCGCTCGAGATTGACATATTCTTCCTTGTCGAGTGGCTTTTCTTCCGCTTTCCGACGCTCTCTAGACTCGGGAGTCTCGATGAGGTGGGCTTGCTCGGGGTCAGATGTGGAGAAGGTGTAGGAGCGGTATTCTGTGTTGGCCCAGCCAGTGCCGGCAAACCGGTGGTTATCGTTCCAGTCCTCGGTAAAGTAATGAAGGAAGCCACCTGATCAAGTTTCATATCAGCACGTGGTGATCAGGAGTGCAGTGGAGATGCGTGGACATACCGTGAGTCACGACCACAATCTCCTTCTCAGGCCTGTGCATGAACCACTGCCTTGCCTCTCTTGCCCGTATCTCGATTGCCTTAGAAGTTGGTGCCCACTTCCCTCGCTTGCTATCATAGCCCGGCTTCACCAAGCTCAGGTCCACCGGCTGTCCCGCGAATTCCTTTGCAACCTGTTCGGGCGGGCTGGGCGTATCGCATGGCAAGTCTGACGTCTCTTGTAACTCGGGAAGGGCAATGACTTTCAGGTTCTTCTTGTTGATAGTGTCTCCGAAGCCGAGCAAAGCAGTGTAGATTGTCCGTTTGATAGGCGAAGCTACAACCGCGTCGATCTTGTCATGGTAGGGAAAGTTCTTCTGGAGAAGGCGGCATTGCTCTTCACCGAGGGGAGTGAGCAAGGGATCGTGCATGGAGTGGTTGGCGACATTGAGGTTGTGGAAACCTTGCGCATGGCGAACACAGTGAATCGTCGGCGCCATGCTGGGTGTTGCGGCGGTTGGTAGAAGATTGGTGGTTGTTGTCTGCGTCACTTCGTAGGAAGAAGAATCGTGGTAGAGATTGAAAAGATGAAGAAGTGCTTGTTGGAGGGACAAAGAACCTACTGTTAGCGAGTCATCCGCACCTGCTCACCTTTTGTTAATCGTGAGATGAGATCCAGAGCATGTGTACGGTAAGGTACCGTACACAAGGCAAGGGACGAACCATCTGAGCTGCTGCTTCTTACTACGAGCTGCCGCGCTTACCTACCACGTAGCGCACGCCTTTCGCTCTCGAGTCGGCGGAGCCTAGTACGCAACATGATCATCATTCTTCTCACGTCACGTCACGTTCCGATGGCCACAGCCACATCGTCGGCACTTTTCGGTGTACGAGATGGTGAGAAGAAAAGTGGACCGCGTCACGACGAGAAGACGCCTAGAGAACTTAAACTCTCACGTTGCCCCTCCCACCAATCGATCATAATGATCAGCTCACATAAGCAGTGAACCGAGTACGGCACGGCACATTATTCCCATGTAATGCAGGCCTAACTTGGTAATCACCGTTAGGCCCCTCTATCTCAAAGTCAATACAGGACACACCTACCAGGAACAATCTCTCCCTCTCGCAGAGAAGTCCCGCCAAGAATGAGTACAGTCTCCTCGTGTACTCAACGACCATCTTGACAGACACCGTCACTAGGCTCGCACTCCTCACCGGGCTGCTTGTATGGCGTACTTCCCTTCCATGCGTCATGAACATCCGTTGTTACCACTACAGCTTCGCTTTCACAGCCTTGGTCTTCGCATGATCCGCGTCACGGCATGGCTGAAGAACTCCCACGACTTCCATCTTGTCGGCAAGCCTCGTCCAGATGTCAAAGGTTGACCTTAACATTGTCATGGAGGAAACCATCTCCTTTGGGTATGCCAGAACCGTGTACTGATCTCCAGGCAATCCACAATCGACCATGCGTACGAGGGTCCCACCCACATCGAACTCTCGGATGATCAAATGCCCAAGTTCTCTCTCTCTCTCTTCCTCTCGCAGAAGCCTTCGAGCTTCTCCCAGTCTCTACCCAGACCGAGCGCGCGCAAATGCTCGAGCATTGTCTTTTCCCGTCCGTGACAGCATGAAACATACGCCACAAAGACCCCCTGGGTCTCCATTCATCCCTTCGCGAAGCGAATTGGGGTCAGATCAGTTGCCTCAAGGAACTTCTTCGCGCCTCCAGGGGTGCCATCGTAGTAGAATGCCTCACCGATCAGGACAAGAGTCCAATCCCACACGACGTAGAGCTGTAGCTTGAAGTTGAAGCCTGCTTCCAGAGAGTCTGAACAAGCCATTGTACGAAGTCGAAGGCTGAATGTTGGCGGCAGTTGTCTGCGTGGGTTGTGGTGGATGGGGAAGAGGCTTGCTGAAGATGCGCCGATTCCGATGCTGATTCAGAGTGCGTTTGTGTTGGTTCGGAGCGGCTCTGGAAAGGGAGAGGACGGGAGGGAAGAGAGAAGCTGTTTGAAAGGGAATGCGTGCACGGACCTACCAGTCAGATGTCTCCAGGGACAGGTACCATTGATGCGCTGGTGTCTTCTCGTTTGATTCCAATCGTACTTCGCCGTTTCTTAAGGTGCGATCCTTGTTGCGTAACGCGTTGAATTCTTCACGTGGCGATGGAGTTGGTGTGTTCTCCCAAGGGCCAGTAAGGAACCTTCGATCCATCGTAGTCTCCAGACAAGTACTAATAGCTTGTTCAAGACCTGTCTCGAGAGCGTCTGGGACCACAAAGCCAGCAAACATTCCGAAGTGGAGCAGCGGAACAGATGAGGAAACTCAAGTTGCATCCTGACCTGGCTGGCAAGTTAGTATCAAGACTTTCTCCTCAAGTATGCCACCACCCGACGGCTCATTGGCACACGCTGCGCAGCAGAAAGGCCAAAAATCTATTGAACAGCGTCAAAATCATAGCGCTCAATCCATATCCAGTCCAGGTGAGTCTTTCTCCTTCCGACATTAAATGTAATCAAAGAATGAGAATATCAGGCTGGACCGGGCACAGAGGGCAGCCATGTCCCTTAGGTCCCCATCGAAAGACGTTCATTGCAAGAGAGACAATTTCCTGACGATCTGGAAAGTGGCAGTCATGACCAACGAGTCGGGCCTTAGCTAGTTAATTAGACGATCAGGCCACGCATCACGCTGTCGAGCGGCTGAAGGCAGGACTCCAAAGCATTTCGCTCGCGACTTCCTCGAAGCATTTTGTAGTGGCGCAACTATTCGCTCCAGCAGGGACAAAGAATGTCACGGTGAGTGCCTAATTTGCAAGTTATCTACAGTCGAGCAAAATGCTGATCCTAAGAGACAACAGATCCAGGCTCTAATTGAGCACTGGGTCGCCGGTGACAAACAGTGGTGTGAGAAGTATGGCGACGGTTAGTTTCCCGTCTTCACTTGATTTACATAAATACCTTATTTCTTGTACTCCTTGGGCGAGATCATGAGTTCAGGTCGAACAATCTCGTCAAACTTGTCTGAGCTCAGGGCCTCCAGCTCCATCGCGCTCTCCTTGAGCGTACAGCCCTTCTTGTGTGCGTTCTTCGCAACCTTGGATGCCATATCGTATCCAATCACCGGGTTCAAGCAGGTGACCAACATCAAGCTCTCCTTCAAGATAGATGCAATCTTGGCCTCGTTGGGCTCCAATCCTAAGACAAGGTGCTCACGGAAACTGTTCATTCCATCGGTGAGGAGGCGGGCAGAGTGGAGGAGGTTTCGAATCATGACTGGCTTGAAGACGTTCAGCTCAAAGTTGCCCTGAGAACCAGCAAACGTGACGGCTGCCTGGTTTCCAAAGACCTGGCAACAAATCATGGTCATGCTCTCGCACTGAGTCGGATTGACCTTTCCAGGCATGATGGACGAGCCAGGCTCGTTCTCCGGCAGACTAAGCTCACCAAGACCGCATCGAGGACCAGAGCCGAGGAATCTGATATCCTGTGCGATCTTGTAGAGCGAAGTAGCCAAAGTGTTCAGCTGGCCATGGGCTTCCACAATAGCGTCGTGAGCAGCCAAAGCCTCGAACTTGTTTGGTGCAGTGGTGAACTGCTTGCCGGTCATCTTGCTGACCTCTGAAGCAATGTCTTCAGCAAAGCCCACGAAAGTGTTGAGCCCGGTGCCGACGGCAGTTCCACCTTGTGCCAGCAGTCGCAAATGAGGCAGAGCAGACTCCACGCGCACAATACCGTACTCCAGTTGCTTGACATAGCCCCCGAACTCTTGGGCGAGGGTCAGAGGTGTAGCGTCCTGCAAGTGTGTCCTTCCAATCTTGATGATGTGCTCAAACTGGTCGGCCTTGTTCTTCAGAGCGGAGTGCAAGTTTTTCAACGCTGGCAGAAGAGCCTCTTCGAATTCCAGGACAGCAGCAATATGCATGACGGTTGGGAACGTGTCGTTGGAAGAGGCAGACATGTTGACATGGTCGTTGGGGTGCACCGGCTTCTTGGATCCCATGGTACCGCCCAGGATCTCGATCGCACGGTTGGAAATGACCTCGTTGGCGTTCATGTTGGACTGGGTGCCGGAGCCGGTCTGCCAAACGACCAGGGGAAAGTGGTCGAGGAGCTTGAGTGAAGCAACCTCGGCCGCGGCCTGCTGGATGGCCTTTCCAACCTTCGGGTCAAGCCCGAACTTCATGTTCACCGTCGCGGCAGCACCTTTCAGTATACCAAACGCCCTCACAATGGGCGGCGGCATGCGGTCCTGAGGCTGATTGATGTTGAAGTTGCCGAGGGAGCGCTGGGTCTGCGCTCCCCAGTACTTGTCGCTGGGGACTTCGATCTCGCCAAAGGCATCGCTCTCTTTGCGTCCCATCTTGGCTGTGCTGGCGAAGGTTCTCGAGGAAAGGGATGTGAATGCGGGTAGTGAGAGAGGTGGGTGAACAGGTGAAGGTCGGGCTATGGGTCTCGTCGGCGCAGTAGTGCATGTGCTGAAGCTTCGCGGGGCTTTGGGAGCTGCTCTGCACGCGGTGGTGGTGGTGGCCGTCGACCTGACGGCATTGACTGCTTGATATTGCGCGCCCGCGCCTCGAGGCAATGCGATTCGCAGCATGATGAGAGGGACACCCAAGTATGTACAGTGTATGGAAAGTTGTCTGCACGAGACGATGCGCACGGCGTTGAAGAGCGGCCAAAACATTTCCTGGAATTCCCGATCTCGCCAATAGCTCTTGCACGGACCACAAATGCCTCAGGCAAATCAGACCCCAGGCCTCACCTTCTTTCTTCTTTCACACACACTCTACTATTCTGTGACATCTGTAACGCTACGGGGCCACGGACGATATACAGAGCGGGAATTGATTACATTGTATAGGATATGACCACTTCATGTTTGTGCTGGCGGTCTACTAACGCAGCAGATATCTCATCAAATCATTACAGCGTCTTACTATCCAACTCGCTGTTGCCCTGGTTTTTGCTGGGATCTGGGGAGACAATAACCTTCTACCGTGCGAAGACGCTGTAAATCGGGTCCTCAGAGCATTCTTCTATCGAGCCCATGAACTGGAAACCGTGGCCGAAAGTGCCCTTGAAGAAGTATTCCATTCAGGTCGAAATGCTGTCATCCACAGGATATGAAGCCGAAGGAGCGACCTACTTCTCTGCAATGATTGTCAGCATCACCATTCACAAGGACGCACTCGCCTTAGCTACGTACGTTCGCTCTGGCCATCGAGACCTAGGGCTCCCTTGGCCTGCTCCACACCAGAAGAGACGGTTTCGCTGGCTTGGCTGGCGAGGCTCGAGGCGCCGTCTTGGGCCTGCTCGAGGGTGCTCTCACCCTCCTTCTTGGCATCCCCACCAGATCCAGAGACGGTGTCTGATGCTTGCTGGGTGACAGACTTCTCGCCCTCTGCGTACCGGTTAGCTGATAATCTTTTACAAGACTGCCGAGTCGAGGAGGTTTACCTGGTTGGACAGTGCCAGCAACGGAGTCGGCGGCGCCCTTGACAGAGTCCTGCGTCTGCTCGAGCGTGGACTTCTGGCTGTCGGGCTTGATGTTGGACTCAAGCTTGTCACCAGCGCTCTGGCGGCTAAGACTTGTTAAAACTCAAGTTGAAAGAGTAGAATGCAACAAGGACTTACAGATTGTCGGTCATGTTGGCGGTGTTGGGTGTGCTTGGTCAGGTAACAAAGATTTCAAGGTGTCTCTGAATCGATCTGGATGATTGTTGTTGTAGCAGCAGAAGAGAAAGCCTCCAGATCAGAACTTATATAACAAATTCCCCCTCCACCTCACGACGTTGCACGAGCAATGCTTGCGTCATCCTCGTCCGGGTGACCATCTTCATGGTGTTGCAGCCTGTGTGCTGTGCAAATGCAATCATGTGCATTGTGGCCAACTCCAACTCGCGACAACAAGGCGAAGTGACGCGACTACGCGTCATGAGAGTTTGACCGAGCTGTCCTCCACGCCGCCATCACATGCGCGAATCCTTCGCAGTTATACATCAAGTTGTGCGCGAAGATCGCGAGAAACAAGATTTCGCCTGCTTGGAAGGGTCTGCGTAAAAGATTGCATGCATCAGCTGAACAAGGCAAATGATGGCAAGGGTCATAGTCGCCTCCCGAGGCATCTCTCTCCGCAGCTATCTGCAGCAGCATGCGTCTTTATCTTTTGGGGGAACGCGACCTCCACAGTTCTTGGGAAGCGCTCGAGGGCGTATCGCTCACACCACCGGTCATCCTACCAGGATTGAAACAGTTCGCAGCATCGTCATATTCCGCCTGGTCGATTCACCGAGGATAAGGCCAGCCTAAGGCACTGCAGACGGATAGCGTCTTCGCATATTGGAGTGTCTCGTCGGCCGCCTACGGCGGTTAGGGGACTGCTACGAGGACCGACTCGCTATTGCCCTGCTGTTCGCTAGGGTCCTCGGGAAGACAACAACAAAGGCGCTGTAAGACTTCTATATTCACCGCACCGTCACTCCTGCGTAGTTGATCGTATGCGCCGACTCGCGAGCAGCTTTCTGGAGCGCCTGCTGTCATGTGGACGGCTTTGTGAGACAGCTGATCTGCCCTTGTCATGGATGATCGATACAAATAACTTCTAGGGACGCCATCCAGCCGGTGGAGGATCCTACCGCCACAGCCGCGGGAGTCCATATACGCAAGTTTTGAGCTTTGCCTTGATGTATCCCGTTTCGTGATCAGGCAGTTGGACGTTCCTCAACCGACAGCTCCTGAAACACCATCCATAGAATACCGAGGACTTCTTCGGTCGTCGTGAAGGCTGAGGCCGGCGTGCTTGATAAGGTTGCGAAGCCAAGCTACGGAAGAAAAGTTACGCTCCTCCCAGGTGAGTTGGAGATGTCGAGGGTGGCGTTCCTGGCACGTCGCGAGTGCCAGCTCCAATACTCCATGTAGAGTGTTGAGTGGTGACATTTGGCCGGCGGCGTTTAACAGCCTGTGCACGGGCCATATCTCTCCACCAAGCCCATCCATTCAAGCCATTGTCCTTCCCTTGATAACCTCAACGCGTCGCCGCAGGCCTCATCCCATTCCTGTGAGAGGAAGAGACAGACAGAGTGTGAGATTGATAGCTCTGCCTATCACTCTCCCTATCGCCATCCCTATCCTCCGATCCTGGACTTATCGGCCTCCAGTACATCGTCCATGGCTGCAATGCTTCACATCTCCACCGCCGAGCTCGGCAAGTGAGGCGGTAGCAGCTGTACCTCCCGCTCTACAGACGTCCCACCAGATTGCTTCGGGAAAGGTGCATCTCAGTATGCTTTATCGTTATTGTCGTGAGACAGGCAAGTATTGAGTATCTCTGTACCCACCTCGTCTTTCTTCCTAATCATACCTGCCCTCCCCTCTAAAACTGGACTCTGAACCACTCGACATCCCTCAGCACGCCAGAACTCTCTACTATACACGTCACGACAGAGCAAGATGGACTGGAGAACCATCGGCAGAGATAAGGCGGAATCCGTCTTGAATCTGATACCAAAGGAATGGAGGCTCGAGGCCATTCCGTCAGCAGAAGAGCAGAGAGACATCACGGGCGGATACATCCAGCAGTATCTGGACAAGAGGGAAGTCGAGATCACCGAGACTGATGCCGTGGGCATTGTCAAGAACACGACATCTGGTATCTGGACTGCCGTGGAGGTTGCCAAGGCCTTCTGTCACAGGGCTGCCATTGCACATCAACTCCTGAACTGCCTGCATGAGATCTTCTTCGAGGAAGCCATCGCCGAGGCCGAGAAGCTGGACAAGTACTTCGCACAGCACAAGAAGCCTATCGGCGCTCTCCACGGATTGCCGGTCTCGTTGAAGGACCAATTCCACGTCCGTAATGTTCAGACATCTATGGGATACATAGGTTGGCTCGATACCTTCCAGGGCAGAAAGGGTACGGGAAAGGAACTGAAGTTCGAATCAGAGATGGTCCGTGAACTTCGCAGCCTTGGGGCAACCCTGTATTGCAAGACTTCGGTGCCCCATACCCTAATGTGTGGGGAGACTGTGAACAATATCATCGGCTATACTCAAAACCCCAAGAACCGTAATCTAACTGCGGGTGGCAGTTCAGGTGGCGAAGGGGCTCTTATTGGATGCAGAGGCAGCTGCGTTGGCTTTGGAACGGACATAGGAGGCAGCATCCGAATCCCTGCCGCATTCAACGGTCTCTATGGCATTCGACCCTCCGTGGGACGGCTTCCATACGAGGGAATGGCGAACAGCATGGACGGACAAAACAGTGTGCTTAGTGTCGTTGGGCCGTTGGCAACTACGCCAGACGCATTGAAACTGGTGATTCAAGCTCTACTAAGCACAAAGCCCTGGTTACACGATCCATTGGTGCATGAAATCCCTTGGCGTCCGGAAGCTGAGCTCGCCGTGTCAGATCCAATCCAGCGAGTCGCCAACAAGCTTTCTTTCGGGGTGCTCCGAGATGACGGCAATGTCACTATCATGCCACCGGTATTGCGAGCGGTTAGCATTGTAGTGGAAGCACTGAAAGCACAAGGTCACGATGTCATCGACTGGAAGCCCACCCCTTCACATGACAAGCTTATCGACATCTGCGAGAAATGCTGGGACTTCGATGGGGGCGATAACTGCCGAACGGACCTTGCACTCTCGGGCGAGAAGGCTGCTCCGCAGGCATTGGTTGCTGAGGCACCACAAGCTAATGCTGCTGATATCATGGCCACGAACATTCTCAAACGCGAGGCTCAAAAGGATTACATGGAGTATTGGAACAGCACGGCATCTCTCACGAGCAGTGGTGAGCCTGTGGATGCCATCATTGCTCCATTAGCACCCTTCCCCGCCGCCCGACCCACGAAATACACTTACTACGGCTACTCGGTCTGGGTGAATGTCTTGGACTACACCAGCGTCGCGATACCCATTACCAACGTGGACAGGAACATTGACAAGACGATCGACAATTTCCAGCCCGCCAACGAGGTGGACAGAGAGACGCAAGCAAGTTGTACGTATTATTCTTCCCATGTACATCACCCTCACTGTGACTGACGGCTTGCTAGATGACCCTGATGTATTCGACGGTGCGCATGTCAGCATTCAGCTCGTCGGCCGACGTCTCCAGGAGGAAAAGATGCTTGCTTTGGCGAAATACGTGGGTGGTATCATTCATGGGCAAGCGTAATGACATTGTATCTAGCTGAGATCAAGTCGCCATGCCTGCAGCGTGCCTCTCATGAGTGATAAGTGATACTGAATATCGAGAAGCCCTGACTTGGCTTTGCCTTGCATAGTTTGCAACTGTTGATTAGCGCTCATTGCCACGCGTTGGATGAATAAGGTTCTTCCAAGCATTGCGAGGTATCACTCCGTCGTCAGCGTCAAACCCCTGTTCATACCTAACTTCCCGAAATGGCAGTTCTAGCTCTTAGGCAGAGGGCTGAAACCCCTGCATGGCCAGTACATGCCTGTCAGCAAGCGCACGTGTAGACACTCAGATACTCTCCGGCAGGAAGACAGCGAAAACTATTACTGGCATAGAAATGATCAACGAGTTTTCGAATGTCGAAAGCTTGTATACAATGCAGGACGATAACAACTCTGCATGCTTGTGTTACCTGCGGTCTGTCCGTGCTCGCCGGATCGCCCCAGCTCGTGCGGAGAGATGTTGGTTGACTTGGACGAAATCTGACAAGAAGGCTTCATTCAGTGTTTCGGCGCCTCATCAATAATGCAGCCTTCACGTGCTCTCTGACTTTGGGCGCATGGAAATGGAAAACCCGACAAAGTGGAAAACATTGGTGCCGACAGCTGCAGTCATCGTATCTTTAATCCTGTTCGTCTTCTCCTACTCCAGGCTTCAATTCACGGCGACTTGGTCTAGCGATGAACTGTCCGCAGGAGCGGAACCGGCAATTGGCAGCATCGATCTTGGGCACGGGCCGGTAGTCCATCATCCTGATCAAGAATCCAATGGGTTTTCGGTCCGCTTGCATTCAGAAGAGCGCATTCACAGGGAGCCGCGCACCGAGGCCCTAGAATTGAACATTACCAAAGGGCTAGAGCGCCCGGATGGCGTGCTGAAGCAAGTCTGCCTCGTCAATCGAGGGCGGGGGCCTACGATCGAACTTCGAAGCGGCGACGAGCTTCGCGTTACTGTCCGCAATCAGCTCGCGGGGCGAGAAGGCGTGTCGATTCACTGGCACGGTCTCAAGATTGCGAATCAGATGGATGGCGTCGTGGGTCTTACGCAGAGCAATCTCCTCCCTGGCCACGCCCATACTTCCGTCTTGAGCATACCGAACGAGCAGGCCGGCACGTTCCGGTGGCACAGGTATGTGCAATGTTCCCCTTTTGTCGTTATACCCATTTTCAGGGATGCTGATGAAGTTGCGCCAGCCACTCGGACATGCAACGTGCCGACGGGCTTTTCGGATCTCTTATAGTCCAGATCCAGCAAGTGAGGCTGATCGATATGGAGTCGAGGACGAGCAAGTACTGATGGTCGGCGACTGGTACCACCAAGGCGCGGCTGAGGTTTTGGAGTCGTATGAAGATTGGAAGGAATTCAAGATAGAGCCAGCACCAGACTCCCTGCTCGTCAACGGCGTGGGACTTTTCGCTTGCACCAAGGCAATGCAGTCGCGTCCACTTGACTGCAAAGAGTCTGTTCTACCGCATCTGACCCTAGCTGGCCGCACGAGGCTCAGAATCATCAACACCGGATCATTGACTGGCTTCAGCGTGTCGACAACTGGGTATCTCATGACCCTGATCCAAGTTGACGGAGGGAATTCTGTAGATCCAGTGAGCTCAGAAAACATCGGGACTCTCTATCCCGGCGAAAGAGTCGACCTTATTCTGGAGCGCAGAGAGAGCGAGGTGTACGAGTCCGCATGGATCACTATCGCTCTGGATCGAGAGAACATGCAATTTCCTAATCTAGCTCTCACAGACAGGCAGCAATTCCCAATATCGCCGGATTTGGATCACAAGAGGAGAGGTGCTCGTCAGGTTAACACCAGGAACTTGAAAGCGCCTGAGGTGTCCTGGATTGACCTTGCTGCGGTCAATGGCTCTAGCAATCTTACGGGGGGCTTGGACACGACAGCCGACCAGACTGTCCTGCTTTACTCAACCATTGAGTATCTGACCGAGGATGAGTACCGACCGAAAGGATTCATTAACCATACCTCATGGAACCCATCGTCCCATTCTTCAGCGCCGCTGCTGTCGTTGGAGCGAAAAGACTGGCCACAAGACGCAGAGCAAGTGGTCGTGCGAACTCATTAAGGTGTCTGGGTCGAAGTTGTCGTAAATAATGTAGACGACAAAGGTCATCCATTTCACCTGCACGGCCATGACTTCCACATTCTTGCAATCCATAGACCGTCAAGAGCTGGTACATTCGAACAATACAACCCCTTCGATAGTGGCCGAGCGGGAGACTTGGAATTGAACCTCGCGACCCCGGTGGTGAAAGATGCGGTCTACATCCCGGGTATGGGTTTCTCGGTCTTGAGATTCAAGACAGACAATCCTGGGCTGTGGTTGTTTCATTGCCACGTGCTATGGCACGGAGCAGTCGGGATGAACATGGCTTTCGATACTAGAGGTATAGACTGAGGTCGAGAGCGTCCAGCGCAGATACCAAATACCGATCGGACCGTCCTGGACATGGAGATTGCAGCCAAGCCGATTGACTGGGCGGCAGGGTATGGGCCGAGGGGAGTAACAGAATGATACCTAATATACCAAACCATACCATGCCACAAAGGGTATTTGTTGATGTCACGAGGAAGCGCTGGAGGTTCGGCGGGAAGCTGGAGAAACTATTATCCGCCAAATGCCGACCGCCGACTACCATTTGCTCTCTCTCGACCTCCCCTCAATCGTTCCTTGGAGCATGCGCATTGGATTTGTGGGATAATGACTCGCTTTCCAGCCGCAACATTCCAACCGAGAGACCCCCCAAATTCCTCTATCATGTGTCTCTCTCACAGCAACCCCCATCGGGTTCTGCAGGTACCTCGCTGCGGGACATCGTTGCTCCACTAAAACCTCCAGTCATTCTAGCCGCTTGTCGGCATTTGACAAGCTCTAGCAGTGCTGGGAGGTATATTGAGACAAGCTCCTAGACTTCACACATTCAGGCAAGTGCAAATCGCCCAGCTTCCACCTCGTCTTCCAACGCTACCCACAGGATAACTATTTGCGACAGAAGACCACCAGCCGAGCTGCTTTCTCACTATGGCGCCGCTCAATGTCTGCATGGTGGGGACTGGAGAGTACACCACAGGCTTCGTTGGAGGCGGGGCCAGTGGGAGCGACAAGAAAGTGGGAGTCGTAGGCCTCACGCTCTTCGATCTGAGGCGGCGAGGCAAAGTCGGCAACCTGAGCATGGTGGGCACTTCGGGCAACAAGTTCGGGGCCATCAAGCAGCACTTGCGCCAGAACATCACGGAGGCCTACAACGGCCTCGATACCAGCTTCACCAGCTACCCCAACGACGACGAGCGGGATCCGGAAGCCTACAAGCGAGCGATCGACGCTCTCAGTCCCGGGGACGCCATCACCATCTTCACGCCAGACCCTACGCATTACCCGATTGCCCTCTATGCGATCCAACGGGGCATCCACGTCATGATCACGAAACCCGCCGTCAAAACGCTGAGCGAGCATCAACACCTCCTCTCCGAAGCCCGACGGCACAATGTCTTCGTCTACATCGAACACCACAAACGCTTCGACCCGGCCTACGCCGATGCTCGCAATCGTGCCGTCAAGGGCTCTCTGGGAGAGTTCAATTACTTTTACTCCTACATGTCCCAGCCCAAATCGCAGCTCGAGACCTTCAAGGCTTGGGCGGGAAGAGACTCGGATATCTCTTACTACCTCAACTCCCACCACATCGACGTGAACGAATCGATGGTGCCGGAGTACAGACCGACGCGAGTGACGGGTAGCGCGTCCAAAGGCATTGCTACCGATCTGGGCTGCGTGCCGGAGACAGAAGATACAATCACCTTACTGGTAGACTGGGAGAAGAAAGATGGCTCGGGGAGAAGAGCGACAGGCGTGTACACAGCTTCGTGGACGGCGCCTCAAAAGGCAGGCGTGCACTCCAATCAGTACTTCCACTACATGGCCTCCAAGGGGGAAGTCCGAGTCAACCAGGCAAAGCGAGGGTACGATGTCACCGAGGATGAAGGTGGTCTCACATGGTACAACCCGTTCTACATGAAATACGCCCCAGACGAGGGTAAGTCACCCCTGACATCCGGCGGATGCGAGAAGCGAGATCGAACTGACTGTCACTGCAGAGGGCAACTTCGCCGGCCAAGGAGGCTACGGCTATGTATCCTTTGAGAAGTTCGTAGACGGATGCCAGGCCCTCAAAGACGGCAAAGTGACACTCGACGACCTCGATAGAAGAGGTCTTCCGACACTGAAGAACACCATCGCAACGGGTGCAATCCTCGAAGCAGGCAGGACAAGCCTAGATCAAAAACGTTCCGTCGAGATCGTGGAGAAAGACGGCCAGTGGAGTTTGCAGTAAATAGACAGAGTTCCTCTTTTCCCGCTAATTACAAATCAGACAATGCAGTGGTATCTTGCTGTGAAATGAGTCGAAAGTACACGAGACGCCCGCTTGAAACGGCTCCCTCAAGAAGGTCTCCCTTCTCGATGCAATTTGCGATTCTCCGGCCGTGACGGACGGTCCTTCACCGAATGGCGTTCTCGCCGCTAACGGCAGCGGGGGTCGTCTCCAAGGTCGCGGGGTCTTTCTGGCCGTTGATATGCGCCAGAGGGGTCTCATTGCCTGCGTCTGCCGACGCGGCGCCGCTTACTTGTTCGACGGGCTCAACAGGTTCGACGGTGGTATCTTTGCTCTCGTGCTGTGTTACCACCGAAGATTCTGCGGACATATCAGCATTCGTTTGCAACTTTTCTCCAGTAAACAGTCACGCACCTTGCTCAGGTACGGCTTCTACGGTGTGGGCGTTGTCATTGGTGGCTTTCGCCTTGGGTTGTCCGTTGGTCTTCGGACGCAATGGTATCTGTTTCCTTGGTGGACTCTTGACCTCCGGCTTCTCATGAGTCTTGTTGGCTGACGCAGCAGTCGGTCTTGTCATCCGCTCCAGGAAGCTGCCATCGACAGGCGCAGATTTCTTGGGGGCCTGAGATCCGCGCGATTCGGGACGACCAGCGAGTGATGAGCGAGGTGTAGGGCGAGCTGATGCGCTCGGCTTTGGTCTAGATGTAGCTGTGCTAGATGGTGTGGGCTTCGCATTGCTGGAGCTTGCAGAGTTCGATTCCAGCCTCGCGCGTGAGGCTGCAGTGGGAGCGGTCAAGCGCGATGATATGTCTGCAGGCTTCGTCACATCTCTGGGCTTAGGCTTTGTAGCGCCGGCGGTGGCAGATGCGCCCTTGTCGTTAGCAACAGCAGCGCGCGCCACAGAGGCGGCAGTTGGAGCGGTCAAGGAGGTGCGGCTTGGTTTCTTGGTCGGAACTCTTTGAGACGGAGCCTTGGATGGTGCAGGCGAGAGACGCGACTTCACAGGGTTGGTAGGGGACTTGATCGCGCTCGCAGGTTTCGCGGTCTTGGTGGAAATCGAAGCCGGCTTCGCCGCAGTAGTGGTCTTCCTCAGATCCTCTGCGACAGGAGGCAAAGCATCTCCACCGCTCACAGCAGATTCGCTCACAGGGTCTGCTGGCTTCAACTCTGCCGGCTCTTCTTCCGCGCCCGTCACATGTTTATCTGGATTCTCGGCTTCCTTGCTCTCTGTCCCTACAGGAGCTTGCACACCGCCCGTCGCCGCATCGGTCAAGGTGTTGTTGACTTCCCGCGCAGGAGTTGGACCAGCGGATTCGACTGCCATCTCTGGAATCGTGTCGGCCACGCTCGATTCGTTGTCGCGTCTGTCCTGCTCCGTATTGACCAATTCCTTGATGACATTGTAGGCATCACCACTGTGACCTTCACTCATGCTAGATCGCCGCAGTCCCGCATTGCTCTCCCTCTTTACTTCCGAATCAGGCCGTTCGGCGGGTTGGGAAGACATTTTGGCCGGTTCCACAGGTATGAAGCTGGCTCTGACTTTTGATGTTGGTCGATCCGTGTCCAGATCCCCCAGGCCAGCTGGCGATCGGCCTCGTGCGCTTGGGGAGTTCTCGGACGCTCTGTTCTCAAATATTGATCGGAGGTTGCGGACGGCGGAGTTTGGTCGTGGTTCGGAGGACATTTCTATGAGGCGATAGCGGATGGTTAGCGAGGGTGATGGCAATGCCTCCCATGACCAAAGCAGTGTTTGTTGTCGGCAGAAACATTGCCATCCCGAGCAGAGGCAAGGATTGATCTGAAACAGCGAGGCCGGAAGCTATGGAGCGCAACAACCGAGCCGGCCGTGAGTGAGGAATAGTAATAATGTCTGGGCCGAGTGCTAAGATCAAGGTGCGTATCATTGCGGGTATGCCGTAGTAGTTGTGCTGGTGGTGGTGGGAGGGAGACGGGGCGCCTACTCACAAGGGCGAAAGGACAATGCTGCACTCATGCTGCCGCCTCGCGTCGGAGGCAAGAGGCAGGTGTTGACAAGGATTGAAGAAGAGGAGGAGGGCGACAAGGCGAGTTGGCGAAGACAGAAAAGGGGTGGACGGACGGGAATGATCAGTCGAGCGCCTGAGGCAGTAAGGTAGTTACCAAGTTGTCAAAAACAAAAACCCTAGTGGGCAGTGAAATACAAACACCGTGCACTGCTCCAACGAAATGACGTTCCCGAACTGGAACCTGAACCTTGCCCTGATCATCGGAGAGCAAATTATTAATATTGTTATACCTCTTCTGTAGAGGGATGAACCTTCTCTCGGATGCGAGCCGAGCCAAGCTTCAGGGCAGTTGTTGTCTACATACTTGCACATTATTGTGTACTGATGTTCCACTGCACTACTGCCTCCTGCCTCCTGCCTCCTGCCTCCCGTGCCTCCTTCCCTTTTCGGCCTCTCCCCTCTACCTGTCCACCCCGCAGTCCCGTCAGTGTCCACCTTTGCCATCTGGCATCATGGGCCGAAGAGTGTCGGAGTCAATTGACCCTATACATCAATTACCATCGCAATGAGCCCGACCATCTCAGCCCTCGTAGCCTGTCTCGCAACTGGTCTAATCTACGTCTTGCTCTACGTGGGACGGCGCGAGAAGAACTTGCCTCCCGGCCCTCCCACTGTGCCTCTCCTCGGCAACATCCTCCACATCCCCTCCAAAGGCGCTCACTTCTACTTCACAAAGCTCGCGCGACAGTACGGCGCCATCTTCAGTCTGAAGCTCGGCACGGGCACAGCGGTGGTCATCACCGACCGTCGACTGGTCAAGGAGCTCCTGGACAAGAGGAGTTCCAAGTACTCCGAGCGACCCACGTCCTACGTAGCCCATCTCGTCAGCGGCGGGGACCATGTCCTGCTGATGCAGTATGGTCCACAATGGAGGGACACCAGGAAGTTGCTTCACGGCAGCTTCATGGAGAAGGTGGTGGAAGACCAGCATCTTCCTCTGCAAGAGGCAGAGGCGAGACAGATGATCAGGGATTACTTGCTGGATCCGGAGCAACACATGTTGCATCCCAAGCGTTTCAGCAACTCCATCATCATGTCTCTCGTGTGGGGCATCAGGACGCCGCATTGGCAGACTAGACACATGGAGAGGTGAGTGCCACCATCCCAGGACTACAAATGTTCGACTCACCCCTTCAACCAGATTGTACAGCCTGTTGGAGATTTGGTCCAAAGTAATGGAGACTGGAGCCACCCCACCGGTTGATGTCTATCCCTTCATGCACTATCTGCCCCAGTCTCTTTTCCTCAATTGGGTTGACCGTGCCACCCACGTTCAGAGAGAAATGAATAGTCTCTACTCCGACTTCCTTCGTGACATCCGCACTCGTCGTAGCAAAGGCGGTAGTCGCGGAACATTCATGGACCGAATTCTCGACCAAGCAGACAGTGAGAACAGATTGGACGGCCTGACACATTCCGATCACGAGCTCTGGTTCATTGGCGGCTCTATCACGGAAGGTGGCAGCGATACAACGGCCTCCATGCTGACAGCTTTTGTTCAAGCAATGGCCGCATATCCAGAAATTCAGAGGAAAGCGCAAGCGCAAATCGACAGTGTGATCGGTTCAGACCGCAGTCCTACATGGCGAGATTACCAGAGTCTCCCGTACGTCGCCCAATGTGTCAAAGAAACAATGCGTTGGCGACCAGTCACACCTCTGGCCTTCCCTCACGCCCTGACGGAAGACGATTGGATTGACGGCATGTTCCTCCCCAAGGGGACCGTCGTCATCGTCAATGCCTGGGGAATGCATCATGATGAGAATCTATACCAGAATCCTGAACACTTCGATCCAGATCATTTCAAAGGCTGCACGACTCTGGCTACGGAGCTCGGCAAAGGTCCTTGTGAGAACCGAGATCACTATGGGTACGGCACAGGTAGAAGATTCTGTCCTGGCGCTCACATCGCAGAGCGGAATATGTTCTTGGCTATGAGCAAGATTCTGTGGGCTTTCGATATCTCGCCAGGTCCCAACGGAATACCTGATACGGATCCGGTGACGGGATACTGTGAAGGCTTTCTGGTATGTGCGAATGATTTTGAAGCACAGTTCAACGTTCGCGGGGACCGCAGAGAGACCATCCTGGCGGAGTTTGAGAGCTCGAAAGGCAAGTTTGAACAGTATGAATCGACTGGCGAGGAGACTGCTTGAAAATTTGTGATTTGAGGACACATCCATTGATGTTCATCATCTGAAACTTTCAGATGTATTGCTGTCGGCTTTTGATGGGTTGTTTTCGCTAATTCGTGGAGTTTGTTGATTCTGTCTTGATTTCGACCGCTTCGTCCACGTCGCTATGGTAGACCGTAGGGTCCTCATAACCCCGGGCTCTCGCCAAAAGTGGCCTGCGCCATCTATCTGCTCCCATTCAAAACAATGGCTGGAGTCGTTTGACAACTTCGTAGACCACTGACGGAGTTTCTTGGACGAAGTAAATCCGTCTTCCGAACCGAACAATAACAGAGTCGGTTGCGTAAGGGAAAAGAGGCCGGACTCATGAGCTGAGAAGGAGAAACCGGGAGGTAGTAGTGTCGTTGTCAGTGGCACTAGGACCGGTGAGATGACCAGGTACGCCACGTCCACAGCTGGCTGTGTAGGATTCGATGCTGATGCTGATGAGGAAGTGGGAAGCTCGCCGTTCTTGTCTCCACTGCCGCTGCCGCTGCCGCTATGCTTTCGGATATGCGATCTGATCTTCTTCGGCACCTCGCGGATCATGTCCGCACTGTGCTTGACGTCTCGACTCCTTCGACGCTCCGAGGGATCCGTCTCTTCCCCTCCAACGGTGACAGGTGACGCTCGGGAAGGCTGCGGACTGCTGCCGGGAGGCTCGTCTGCAGTGAGCGCGCGCCCTCTCGATGATGTAGACGGTCCCTGTTCCCTATGCGCGTGGGTCTGTTGCGCGAGCGTCCTCGCCCGCAGGAAAATTTCCGCAGCAGCGACGCCGCGCTCAGCCCACTCGAAGCGTTTGATGATTTTCGAAACAGGTGGGAGGCGTGCGAGGATGCTCGCGCCGAAGGAGTAGCCTCCCAGAAGGAGATGGATCGGCGGCGAAACCCCATGAGACCGTGCATCGTCGTCAGGAGGAGTAGTACTCCCAGCCTCTCGGGCCGCGTTACTCCTACTCCCCAAACAATGCATGTAGTAAATGAGCAGGCCGACTACAGCAGTATAGTCTTCCACTTCAGGTCTCGCGCTCCAGCTCGAGCGGCCGGCGGAATCGCCAGCGCCTCTGTTCCATCCATCAGCGCGATTTCTAGCCAAAAAAAAAAACTATCCAACGAACGCTTGAATTGAAAGAAAGCCATAGTTTCCCCAAACCCCAACCTACCTGAAATTGAAAGTCGCCACGACGTAGCCCTCGCCGACCAGCGTCTTCGCACACGACAAGATGACCGGGTCATCGTAACTTCCCCCGAGAGGCGGATACGGGTGCGCCAAGACGGCACCCTTCTTCATGCTGCTGCTGCGGGGCCTCTCATCCTCATCAGCATTGCGTGCTGCTCCCGACTCGAGCTCCTCCTCGGGGTGGTAGATTCGACAGTCCAGAGCGAGATCATCGTGTAGCGAGGGTATTGTGAAGGAATACGCAGGCTCGCGAATGGACGGTTTAAGGGGCATTCTGGGTGATTTTTCTCAGTCGTGCCGCATGGTGAGATTGCATGTTGTGTTTGCGGGGCGGATTCAAAAAGGAGCTGGAGCGCATGTGCATGCTGCCTGCATGTGAGATGAAGTTGCGAAAGAGAAAGGACGTCAGCGGACGGGCCGCACGGACCATCTAGAAGAGTCTCATGTTTTATAGCTGCTACGATTCAATCTTGAAAGCAAATTGATTTTTTTCTCGGCAAGGTTTGGCTCGACCAGGCTGCCGCTAGATGATTTAACGCTTTAGCATGTCTTTGCTGAGCTTGAGCAAGTCGGCATTTCCCCTACTTCTTCCCCTACTTCCATCGAATGTAGCTAGAGCCTCTATGAAGACGATGAAAGATGTGTAAACACATATTGAAACATACGGACACGACATGATTCGCTACTCGGTATCTGTGTCCAGTCTTGAGAAGAGCAGTTCCGGATCAGGCTCATCATGATCTTGAGCATCAGAGACACACCTGGCGGTCTGAAAGCTCTTATCCAAAGCGTGTATTTCCTCTCCAGAATCCTTTTGGTTAACGTCATAGCCATTCGTTTCAAGAGATTCATCATCACCGGTCCCAGCTAAGCCAACAAGCATTTCCTTTCCTCTTTTCAAGGCATCCAGCTCGGCCCCAATAGCAGCCATTAGCAGCGTCCAGCGGTGTTCATCGGCAGTCTGAACTTTCTTCTCAAGCGAGTCAATGACAATATCCATATGTTGAAGGATCTCTTTGAGGCCGTCAGAAGGAGTTGCAGCAGGGGGATCTTCCCACGCAGACTGAGAATTGGGTGAAGACGGCCCGAGAGAAGCGACTTCATTGCGCAGCCGCCTTTCGAATACTGTGACTTCGGCAACGACGTCTTTCCATAATGTTGCTCCTTCGATCAGCACAGACTTCTCCTGCTCGTGTCGCTTTCGCTCTCCTGCTATTAGATCGCGTTGCTCGGTGAAGTGCGCTTTCGCAATTTCGAGGTTCCTTCGTTTGGGCGGCAGCTGCCACAGGGATTGTTTGCCATCCTGCGAAATGGGTGTGACATTCGGGTCGCTTGGCTCAAGACTCAGAAATCTCTCCACATCCTGCTCCAGCATTCGCAGACTTGAACTGTACGACGCCATCTTTGCCTGCACTGCGTTCTCGACTGCAGCAGCCTGTCTCACAAGCTTGCGATGCCGCGACTTCATCTCGGCTAGTTGCAGCTCGACCTGGTTGATTTCTGCCTGGAGCACATCTGCCTCCTGCTTCAGGCGCTGGACTCTAACCGTCTCCTCGCCGGAATGCACATTTCCAGTCGCTTCTTGTAGACCCCGACGCTTCTCTTCCCATTCATCGATTTGCTCTAATGTGTCTTCGTTCTGCTGCATCTGAGTATCGACATCCTGTAGCTCATCGTCTTTCAGGGCGGAGAGTGCGAGAATGCTGTTGTAGATGCCTTTCCGAGCGCTCCTCAGACCAGGCTGGCGGCGTGCAGTCTGACGTTGTCGCCGCTTTGAGAACCCTCGTACGCTCTGTATCGTCGGGGTTGTGCTGCCAGTAGAACTTCTTTCGTCAAGTGAGCCGCCCTCCAGTCCTCGAATCAACCCTTCCGCCTGTGCATCCAGTAGAAACTGTAGATCTGCCTCGAGCTCCCGCTGTTTCTCTTCCAGCGCGGAGGGCTTCTCCACAACCAAAGACTCCGTGACAGGTGGCTGCGAGGGGCCAGCGTGGGTGCTTTGAACAACCGGCGGAGGGATCAGGGAAGCTGACATAGGTGATGGTGTTCGCCAGCGTGGAAGTTCGTGGCTGGAGTGGGTGAGCAATCGGCTCTTGACTGACGGAGCGCTCGGGAACCAGGATCTGCTAGGGGATGCCATGATTGTGGTCATTCCACTGTGTGCAAGTGATGTCTAGCTGTAGTCAGGAGGAATGTCGAAGCTCTTTCCACTTCACATGTGATATGGTCGCATGCGCCGGTCACGCGGAGTAGGCTGCCGTCGTCCCAGACAGATGTTCATGCCGTCTCATGGACTCTGCAGGCTGTTATCGCCTCCAATCAGGCTGCTCGCATGGTTTCGGGGGTGATACAGTGCTAAACATTATTGTGCATACGGAAAGAGCGCAGCAGTCGTCGTGAGCGAAGCACCAGAGGCAACCACAGCAACGACTCGGCAAACAAAGAGAGCAAGTGCAAGCGAGGCTGCGAAACGGGCCTTCCCGACCTCACCATCCCATATATTACTAATGTAAGGTAGGAGCTCTGAGTCTGCGGTCTTTCCTCCCCAAACCCATCACACCTTCCTCCATCCTCCGTTTCGTCCCGTCCAGCGTTCAGCGCGGCTCATATGCAGCATGAGACGCACCGAGTCCCGGTGACGGCGCTCGCGTTCTGGAGCCCAGATGTGATCCTGTCCGGCGAGGGTCCTCTACTGAAGGCCTATCGAGTCTCCAGCAAGGCTTTGCTCGCGACCGTCCCCATCTTTCCCAGCCAAACAATCCATGGAGTCATCGTCAACCGCCACGGGAATGCCAGCGCAGTGCTGGTGTGGGGAGGCCGATCTGTCCGTCAGCTCAGCATCGGCCTCGCCGACGATACCATCCTCCGACTTACGGCGGGCGAAGCGGCAGAGGCCGACGACTGGATCCTTGATGCCTCTTTCTCGGAACATTCCGATGCGCTCCGACCTCAGGTGGCTCTCGTGACTGCTCACAATGCCCTCGTCCTCGCCACTCTCAACGAAGCCCTCGAGTCGCGCTTGGAGCTCGTGACAACCGGCTCCAACTGCATCCTCTACTGTGCGCAAGTAGTATGGCTAAGTGCTTCCAAATGTCTCATTGCATCGGGAACTGCGTTTGGGGACATTCTCATTTGGTCCTGCTTTCTTTCTGCACATGACGGGTATCATTCTGCCAGCTGCCAGACACACTACACTTTCTCAGCACACGCAGGCTCGGTGTTCGGCGTACAAATCTCACCATCCAGTAGCGGAGCTGGGTGCGCAGGAGTCCGCCGGCTACTGGCCAGCTGCAGTGACGACCGAACGGTGAGCATCTGGGACATATCCGATTTGACCGTGGAGAGTGCGACCCTGGCTGAAGATCAACGACAGACTGGTTTCGGAGCGAAGGCGGGTGAAGACGCTCATCCACCTCCGCTACTGGGCAAGGTAATGGGTCATCTGTCGCGGATTTGGCACATCCTATTTCTTGCGGACCCGAAAAAGAGCTCCGCAGTCTCTACTACCGCGCAGTGTCCGGTAGACAAGTGCTTGGTGTCCTGCGGCGAAGACGCGTCCAGCATTACCTGGGGTCTTGGTTCCCGGTACGATAGCGGAAATCGCTTGACCTACACACTGGAGCAATTGGAGTCACAAAAGGCGCACGCAGGGAAGAACATTTGGTCTGTTGTATTTGATGGCACTTGTCAAGTCGTGACGGGAGGCGCTGACGGGTCCATTGCCATACGTGCCACCAATAGCGCAAACTCGAACCTTCTTCGATCAGAGATCACTCTTCGCGATACCGAAAGAGCAGACAATGTGCGGTCGTATGGATTTGTTGACGATCTCGGGTTGCTCGCTACCACAGATAAGGGGCGGGCTTTGATAATTGACATAGGTTTCCACGGAGAACATACTATCAAAGAAGTGTCTCCCCCTATTAGCGGTTTATGTGGGTACTCGGTCGTTGCCAGCATTCCGCATCTAGCTTTCGCAGCCGGCTCGGACGGGGCTGTTTATGCTTACAGTAAAATCTTCAATACCTTTTCAAATATCGTCGAGACAGGGCGCAAGGTAGCAGGAATCTTCGCCCAAGATGTCAACGCCACTGGCGAGCACATCGGTCTCTTAGTCACCAATATGGGCACCAACTCGGCGCTGTTCGGCCTCCTAGCCTGCACATGCTCTTCAGGACGGCCTCTTCTGCAGACGCAATATAGGCTTCGACTTCCACAAGGCTTCACCGTGACCAGCTTTGTACATGTACAACACAAGAAACACAATTTGGTGCTACTTGGCTCGCGACATGGTGCCATCGCCATCTTTGTCTTGCCAGAGCTGGAACAAGAAGAGCCAATTTCATGCAACGCGCTCCATCTGGCTGTCCATGGGAAAGAGACTGTCACTTGCCTGCAACATGAGCTCGCTCCGCCCAGCATGGACATTGCCGTCTTCTCCACAGGACGCGATGGCACGTACGCTGCACACAGGCTCACCATCAGCGACGAGGACATCCATCTGACGACAATCCACCAGCTGACCCTTCCCTTTGGTCCGAACGTAGAAGGTCTCGGACGCCCTTACCAAGGAGGCTTATGGATCTGGGGCTTCAGGGGCAAGCAATTTGTGGTGTACGACATCGACGCCCAGCAAGAGGTCATGGCGGTGGAATGTGGTGGCGCGCACCGGAACTGGAGCTTCCAAATTGCCAAGGAAGGAGGCATATTCGTGTGGACGAAGGCGTCGAAGTTGTACTACGCACGGCAAGCCCAGCTGCCATTTCAGACCATCAACTCGGGCGGCCATGGCAGAGAGATCAAGTCGGCTGCCGTATCACCCAGGGACTCAGCCCTGATAGCTACTGGTGCTGAAGACACCGACATCAAGCTGAGCAGGTACGAAGACGGCAGTTTCCGGTGCCTCCACACGCTACAAAAGCACAACACGGGGATCCAGCACTTGGCGTGGTCGGGCAATGGAGAATATCTGTTTTCCAGTGGCGGCTTCGAAGAGTTCTTTGTCTGGAGGATACGCGACGACCTGCCCACCCCGATGATGAACATCGGTGTCCGGTGCGAGTCTGCACATCCCAGGAGCGGCACTTCGGACCTGCGCATCATGAATTTCGACGTACAACCCCACGGCTCCGACGCGGGGGAATTCCGCATCACGATGGTGTATTCCGACTCCACGATTCGAACATGGAAATACATCAGCGACGACAAGGCATGGCAGTTCCTCGCGGGCGGCAGCTACCTGACCTCCTGCCTGACTCAGTGCCTGCAGCTCGCCGCCCCCCACAACGACAACTTCCTCCTCACCGCTGCGTCGGACGGGCACCTGACGACATGGAAAGTCGACACGCAACAGGAGGAGGGCATGTGCTGGACCTCTCGGCACAGAGTGCATCAGAGCGGCATCTTGAGCCTCGTCCGTAGCGCTGCGGCTCTGCACGATGGCTCCGTGTTGATCTTTACGGGCGGCGACGATAATGCGATCGGCATCACGCGCATGTCGGCGTCGGGAGCCTTCCAGGGGACATTGCTGGTGCCACGGGCTCACGCGGCGGCCGTGACGGCTCTTGTTGTTGTTGCTGTTGCTGTTGCTGCTGATGATGAGGACAGTCGTACTGCATCATCATCCTCATCAGACGGTGGGGTTCTGCTCGTGTCGGCGAGTCTTGACCAGCGAGTCAAAGTGTGGAGGATCCGGATCGATCTCGACAAAGCCGCCAGCGGGGTGGACGGGTTGGACGTTCAACTGGTGCAGAACAGCTTCACGGCTGTGGCGGATGTATCCAGCATGGAGAGCATGTGGGATCCAAAGGGAGGAGTGCGGAAAGTCCTCGTCTGCGGCGTAGGAATGGACGTGTGGAAGATGTGAGCAGCACGACCAGTCTCTGAAGAGTTTACATCTTTTCGTTGCATTGGGGACATTTTGGCGAGCTATCTACCGTTTTCGCCGTTTTGAATTGCGGTTCACTCTCTTCCTCCCGTCTTGCCACAGACGTAATATCTCGACATCATCCCCCCATGGGTCGTTTTAGACATTCCACAAATACACAAAGGGAAAGCCCCGAAATGGGAGCCTCGCTCTCCCGAGACGTACCACATCTCCCTCAACGCCATCGACTCTGAACGCCCCGCTGTGTCTATTCCAAAAAAGCACTTTCGTCGCAACATGATCGCATCGCATTCCCGGGGGGAAAAATTGGGGTATAAGTGTGACTAACACATTAAGCGCTCAGAAGCGCAACGTCCGTGCCAGAGGTGAAGTTGAGCGAGCTGGCCGTGACGGATCCAGTACTGCCCACCCAGCAGTTTGCCGGTCGACTCCCGGTGGGCCGGTAGACGGCGGCGGTGCAGTTGCCATCGTTGTGCAAGTAGTTGTAGCCTGCGCAGAGCTCCACGCAGTCGCTGAAGCTGTAGACGAAGGCCTCGGCTAGCGTTGCGGAGCCATGGAGAATCAAGGGATTGGAGAGATCGCAGTACTTGGTGAAAGTTGTTTTTGCGTTGGTCGCTGAAGATCTCAGAGCGTAGGAGGAAGTGTAGGCGGTGTTGTTGGATTCAGGGCAATCCGAGAGAGGTTCGTAGGTCGGTGTGGCTGCTGTAAATGTTGATGAGGAAGCTGATCCGGAAGTGGTTGCTGTCGGTGAGTTGGATGATGTCTGGTTCATACTGCAGGGAGAAGTCAGTGCGTGCGTGAGGAATGGGACCGGGAGGCAGTGTGGAATCTTACAACATGTTGTAACCTTGCGCCTGGTCTCGCAACTGTCGGCCTCCCACGGCACCTCCTACTGCAGCCCCCACAATGATCAAGGCCATGACCGATGCCACGAGCAGAAAAGTGCGGACTTTCATTCCGAAGATGATTCGCGGCGGCCTGTTGTCTCCGCCGAAGCCATATTTGGGACTATCGTAGGCATCACGCTCGCGGATGACGGGATACTTGTCGGAGGAGGGGTAGACGTTGTCGTCGTACTCGAGGCCATGCGCGGGGGCGACTTCGGGAGCGTTGTGGTATTGGTAGAGGGCGGATAGGCGTTGCACCTCTTGCTGCAAGCGGGCGTGTGTGTCAGTACGGCGGCGGACAGCATTGGTATGCATTGGGAGGGCATCCGCGGGAGACGGTAGAGGATGCGATACGTACGGGTGAATGCGCGTCCATGTTAAGGAGGGGACGGCCGACGCATCAAGCGCGTCGTGTCGCTGGCCGAAGCGATGGACGCCGAAGAGCTGAAGTTGAGGAAAGGGCGACTGTGTCCGCTTCCCAGTTTCAGTTCCACTTCCACTTCCAGTTCCAGGCCGACGACAGATGCGAGCAGCAGCAGCACTACAGCGGCGGCAGGAGCAGTGTGATGGTGATAGTGACAGTGACAGTACCAGCAGTGACCAGCAGTGACAGTGACCAGCAGTAAGGCAGTAAGGACGGCAGCAGAAGCAGAAGCAGAAGCAGAAGCAGAGGCAGGCAAAGCAGGCAACCAAGCAGGCCAACAGCCAGGCAAACAAGCAGGCAAACCGGCAGGCAAGCAGGCAAGCAGCCTCTCGTCGGTGTGTGGTGGTGTGGAGTGGAACAGAGAGCGGCGTGACAGACAGGAAAGGAAAGGCCGCAACTGACTCTCTAGTAGAGAGGCGTGGCGTGGACTAGCGACGGTGGGCGGCACTTTCATCCTCCCTAGCGCCAACCGCACCCGATCGCCCTGTGCCTGTCCCCTGTTCCTGCCCTGTGCACCTTTCTCCCGCACTGCAATCCGAACTGTGCGGCTCCAGTCTCCATCATCACCTCAGTCATCACCTGGCACCACCATGGGGCTGCGGCGGCTCCACCCTCCATTCGATCGTTGTGCATGTGTGATGCACACCCGCCGACAAACGGACGACGTTTATCGCCCTGTGAGTTTGTGACCCGAGACCCGTTCGTCCGCCACAGCTGGCTGGCCGTACGGCGTACCAGCGCCATGAAACCAATGCACAAATGCCTATAACAAAAGTCTAGAGCCAATGTCCACCCGACCAATCACCGCTCGCCCTGGAGCTGCCTTCGCGATTGGATTTTCGGGCTGGGCTTCAGAGTTTGCGCCGGGACCCCCAAGCCGTTCCCCTGGCACCCTGCGCACTTCATCACACCCGCCGTTCGCTCCTTCCATTATTCATTTGCGCCTTCCAGAGCATCCTCAAGCTTCCATCATCATCATTATAACACATCACTCTTGCTTCATCGCGTACATGTAGGTGCTTCCATCTCAGTTCCATCAGTTCCCTTCCCTTCGAAACGTCCAACGCACTTGCAGCCTGTCAAGCCGGTCCGTGTCTTCGGCGCGAGGACGGCTCCCGTCTCATCCCGATCCTCCACGCAGGTACCGCAGTTCTGCGTGCATTAGCCACCGTCAAACAGTCGTTCGCCGATTGCTAGCTTTCAGCTTCACGACCGAAGTTGTACCCACGACGCAGCTATAGCTAACATTCCCGGACTTCATGGCGACAGCCTTCTGTCTCTTCGTAAGACTCCACCGTCTTTGCTAGAACTCGGTGTGCAATGCGTCTGCATCTGCATTGTTAGCTGTATGCGACGAGAACTGGCGTGGGCGCGAGGCATTAGGCACGCTGCATAGGCATACGCACCAAGTATACGCTCAACGCATAGGCCCAACGCATAGGCACCGGGGCGATCGAGAAATGGGCGCCATAGTAGAGAGGGTGGATCTCGCTAGGAAGCAACACGCGCGGGACCTGCTGCCTGCCAATCCAATCCACTCCAAATCCAAATCCACGCAGCACTCCCCCAGCAGCTGCATGCACGACATTCGTTAACTTCAAGCGGGGGGCCCAACCCAACCCTCCCGAGTCCCGTCCCTCCCAACCAGATCCGTATCCGTGCGAGATCCCTCCTTCACTCCCTCCCTCACTCCTCCTCCTCCTTCTCAAGGCTTTCGCGCGCTGAACAATCTCATTATCAGTGAGGTTTGCAAAAAAAAGTCATCATGGCCCGCCGCGGCCATTATCCATCATCATTCTATAGCAAGCAACCGATAAAGTCCGAGACATTGCACCGGTTTCATGCGCATGGTATTTTGGTACACTCAATAATCAATCAATCAAATCAGAGAGCGTGGAGAAAATTCCCGGGCCACAATTCGGCTATGATCCCTGCAATTGCCGGCGGGATTTATTGACCCCAGCCAAGGCGAGGATTCTATGTCTTGGATTCTCATTGCCGAAAGATGGGGTTATTATATAGCGTCCTTATATATATATGAATCATCTTGACTTGCGCTCATTCTGATTTGCTCTCATTCGACTTGTTGATGCGACTCCTTATGTCCGCTGGAAAATTCTTAGAAGACAACAGCCTTGGAATGCGCGCACACCTTATCGTATCACACTACCACTGGACTCCAGGGCCCGCTCTATTAAATCTAGCTTGTCTAGCTCGGGAACCGAAAGAGAGGGCAAAAAGTGAGCTTCACTGCTAATAATTGACAAGGTGCCGCAGCGGGAAACCTATCTTCTACCTAGATATTTACTACTCTCCGAACCACCATCGACGCGTTCAGCATGCGCCACGCCAAAAGCTTCGGCCTTCAGCTCCTCGCCATCCCACCAACAGATTCTCTTAACCTCCGAACGTGAGACTCGCGAGTGCCTATACTGGGAGAATTCGTGCTGTTGCCGCTCTTGCTACTCTCCAGCGTGCTCTTCTGGCACTACTTTCCGTCTTTCGTTGCCTCACTCGAGAGCTCCTATCCGTCACTTCTCGGGAAATAATCGAGATGTCATCTCCCTCGTAAACGGGGAGAACGTACGTCCGTCAATCTCCTCACTCCGGCCTGCGATTCGCGCGACAAAGAACGCGGCCCACGTAGTACGTAGTAGAGAGAAGAAATGTCATGTCGTACGAAGTCGAGAACATCGGACCCAAATCTGAGCCGCAAGCCGTCTAGTGTCTGTCGTCTGTCGTCCGGTGGGCGCTTTTCGCCCGGAGCCTGCAATCGCAATCGCAAATGCAAATGCAAAAGGCAGCAGTGCTTGATGAATTCCGGAATTGCATTCTTGGTCCGTACGATAGATAGATGGAATTGGCTGCTCGCTCGGTACCTACCTATTCTATTCCTTCATCAAGCTCTTGTTGGACTTTCGACGACGGACGGACTGACTGGCTGGGTCCTGGTCGGGTCGGGTCGGACCAAGCAAGCAAGCAAGCAAGCATCTTGCCAGCGCGCTCCATTGCTGCCTTTTTTCCTCAGAGGTCTTGGATATGCCCATGTTGAGAGCCGTTCACAAGTTTGAGCTGTTATGGACATCTTCTTGGTTTGGCGCAGATCATAATGCGACCTTTGCTGGTTGTTTTCGCGTGTGTGCGGAAGAGCAAGGCGGTCACGGGAGAATAGGTAGCTTGGTTTAATATGCCTATTAGCGTCACATTCAGGTGCGCTTAGTCATCTCTGCAGTGGGCCAGCGGCAGGAGCAACGACAAGGGCGGGGATGAAGACAGCCATGAGGACATCAAGAGGACCTCGCACATAAGGTAAGGTATCTTTGTCGCAGGGAGAACACGCCCTCATTCAGCGTGCTTGTCTCAATGCGGTGCGTGGGTAGGCATGCGGCAAGCCGGACATCGATTTGCCATGTCCCGTTCTTCCTTCTCGGAATTACAGGCAAAGGAGCAGCAAGACCTCGCCTTCTAGGCCTCAGCTGTCGCTTTCCTCAGCCGAAGGTGTCATTGTACTTAGTCCTCAGTGACCACATGCAATCACAACACCTCATTGTTGTCGGCTTCTTCCGATCAAGAAGTTCGCCAGACCTCCCAGCCAGCGAATGGCTCAGGGCGTCGTCTCTTGCAGACCGACATGGCCATAGCGAAAGAATGCCATTTGGGCGCGATGCTTGAAAATGAAAACGTGGACCATCCATCGCCACAGGTTTCGTTCTGTCCAGCGTCTGACACGGGATTTCTTGTGCACGCTTTGCTCCAGGCATAGGGTAGCCCAGGATTTTTCGGGGCAGGTTGCTAAAAAGCCCTTTCTTCGACATTGAGCTGGAGAACGCAATCGGAGAAGCTTTGCATTCGACGCCGTTCTGTATCGAAAGATGTAATTTATTGCTGACGCGTAATTCGTAAGACGCTACTGTGCTAAGGCACCCACCTAGGATGCAGATGAAGCCACCTTGCCGTCCGCCTTCTTCTCCGGCAAGGCATCCGTGCTCTGAGCACTTCCGACGCTCTTGACACTCTTCGACCGCTTGTGACCAGAATTCTCCTGCAAGGTCTTCAAGACATCGGGCCCTCCGATCTTGCCGAGCTTCTGCGCCATGACTGTGTTCTGGTGCTGTAGCTCGGCAATCTGCTCGCGCAGTAGCGTGTTCTCCCTTCGATGCAGATCGCTCTGGTTCCTAAACTCATCTCGTTCCCGAGTGACCAGGGAAATCTTGTTCTGATCATCTTTCTTTCTACGCTTCTCCTCGGCCTTCTTAGCTTCCTTTGCCTTCTTCCGCTCAAGTTTCTCGAGTTCTTTCTGATGCTTCTCCTCCGTCTTCTTGAGCTTCTTCTCCATCTCCTCCCTAACTTTATTCTGCTCTGATTCCTCTTTTTCTTGGCTCTGTTTCAGCTTACTCTCTTCCGCCATGCGCTTTTTTGCCAACTGCTGATCAAGCTTCTCCCGTTTCATCACCAGCTTCTGCACCTCCTTATCGTGAGAATTCAGAGCCCTCTTATCTTTCGAGGAATCCGAAACGCCACTGGCCAAGCTCAGAGTGTCGGCAGAATCGTTCGCTTGTTGTCCTGCTTCCTCAGGCGCCGTGGTCATTCGTGTCATTTCTTCTGCGGATAAGAACGAGTCAATTGATGACGCATCGGACGAGTCGTCTGACGACTCCTGTTCAGTTGGATGGAGTCGCTGGTGAAGCATGCCGGAGACCGAAACCGGTGCATAGGATTCCACACCGGCTTCGAGAGCTTTGCCAATATTGCTCAACAGACCCTCCGTACCCTGACTGTCTTGGTTGGAGGGGACTGGTTCTGTTGAAGCCCCTTGAATCGACGAGCGACCCTGCTCCACGGACGTCACCTGTTGACTACCATCAAGAGCTACAGGTGCGATGCCTCCACTCCGTTCTTGTTCTGTCGTTCGTTCTGATGTCTTCTGTTGCTCTTGCAAGTCGTCGTCCGGATGAGGAATATGCTCCAGGCTACAAGCCCAATCGAAAAATTTATGGACATCAGCAAGCATTGTCTCAGGCGTGCCTCGTTCAACCAAGAATCGAGGAATGCCCCCACCAGGATCTGATCTGGTGATCATAGTCCATTCTACTGGGTTTAGTTCAGCGTCGTCTGTTGGATCCTGTGGCTTGTCCATCTGCTCGCCCTTTGCTTCCTCGCCGCGCGACTCAGCAAAACCAACCGTGTGCCCACGCTCCCTGGGTTTTTGGTCTTCAGAACCCGCATTGGCCAGTAGATTCGGTGTTGACTTGGTCTTTGATGTCGAGAGAGGTATTTCGCGTATCATCTCTACTGATTCATATTGTCCTCGCACGAAGCCAGAGCGATGAGGCGCATCCGGGTGCTCAACAGGTCTCGATAGAATCATGAAGTGCCGGGGAATATGCTTCTTACCGCCTTCCAATTCAGCAGCACTTCTTTCTGACAGGACATCGTCACTCTCCAGTAGCATTGCCATGAAGTCTCGTGGTGTCACTGGCCCGGGAAATTGAGCGCTGAGTTGGTATACCTCCAGTCTGCCGACACCGTCCACGTCTATCCTTTGAAGACGGCGGTCTGCTGCAAGTCCGCGGACAGCGCCTGCGCCTGGACCTCCAGAGACGGCCAGACTCTCTGAGAACTCGCGCATCATAGCCCGCTTGAACTTATCAAATCCAAGGCCCTCATGCACGCTTTGCCGTGCAAACCATGCCCCATGTCTATCGTGTCCGGCCATCTTGTACACGGATACCTGAAGCGGATTGTCCGAGGCTTTGAACTTCATCGGTTTTCCCCAATTCTTTTGGAGCTTTCCATGCTCCTCGTCCGGCGGATGCGACCGCGCAGCCGAAGGATGGATTTCTTTATGGGACTTGGCGGCATTGGGCTTGCGGTGGTGAGGCTTCGCTTCTTTGAATGCGGTGCCATTGGGATTGGGCGGGACCGAGTTGCAGATGAGCTCGCCAGCAGTGAAGCAATGGGCGAGGTACTGCTGGAGGTTGTCCTGGGGCACATCGTTCCACTCCACTGGCCCAAGGTACTTCAAGGCATCGTGCAGTTCAGCCATGATTTCGACTCGGTGGAGTTGGCTGATGACTTCGAAGGTCTGCTGGCAGCAAGTGCTGTTATTACTGTTGGATCATGGAGCGACTAGATCAGACTGCATGCGGTATGGGCGGACTGGAGTATTCGGGGATGTGACGTGTGGTCAGCGGTAGGATCGAGTGGAAGCGTCCGGAAGTGAGAAGTGAAGCGATCGGTTGCTCGGGAGTGTTGGTCGGGTGGGTGTCAGTGTGCGTGTGTGTATGTGTATGTGTGTGTGTGCGTGTCGGTGTCGGTGTCAGTCGAATTCATCTCTTGCTATGACATGTGAGGCGGACTGGCCGGCGACGTCTACTCGACGACTTGTGACTGGTAACCGGTGTTCTAGACTTGGCGCGCGGCTCTGATATCGTCACTGTCACTTCACGCGCCAGCAATGAACTCCATGTCGTCCTTGTTTTCCGCACGCTAGACATTACTTCCTCGGACAGTGCACTAGAATCCTACCACACAGCGCTGCTCTGCTTGTCTGCGACCTGCATCTCCAAATGCTGGTGTCATGTCGCTCGTGCAGACACGCACAGGGCATGACGATGACGCCGTGCGAGACGTGCCCCACCCGCTCGCGGAGCCAGATCCGCGCCAGTCTGTGAGTAGCTATCACAGTACGATGGCTCCATACCGAAACATAACACAATCAATCACATGGCACAGGGTGCTGTCGGCACTCTGCTGCTCACAAGCTTGGCTAAATAGATGAGGCTATGACTACTGCTTTCGATTTCTCCTTCCCAAGTGAGCCCCAGCCTCAGGACTGTCAACCCAACCAAGCCTTCTGTCTCCTAGCACAGCTAGCCCAAAGCATGGCAGTCCATTACTTCACCATGCATATGCATCGACAGTCTGGGACGGGACAGGCCTTATGCTTTGTGAACCAGCTTCTTGCGTGATCTGCGTGGAAGCAGTGATCGCAGTTGACGCAGAATGTCAGGAACTTTCCCATCACATCGCCCAGCTTTTGCAATTCTTTTGCTCCTCCCCGGCTAGCAGGATCTGGGGTGCCAAGCCACATCCTGCAAATACTACAGCGGGGCATGTGCCGCCCGCAGCTTGGACACACAATTCCTGCGCTCGCTGCAGGTCCTGGTATTCCCTTTGTGCTCCCAGTCTGTTGTGGCCGAGAAGACACTATTGAGCGACCATCGCGCCTCGCCAGGGACCGCTTGCAGTGATTGCATTGCAGCACAGCCTGAGCAGGAGCAGGCTCAATCAACGTCTGTCCCTCTCTTGTCCTCGCCATGCGACAGTGCTCCACGACGAACCTTGTTCGCTCCGGAAAGGCTCGCCAACTCTGCATTTGCATGAAGTACGTCTCTTTCCAGAACTCCCACCGCACATCATCGACATACAGAGGGTTGGTGAAAGCAGTTGCCAGTACTGCAGTCTGAAGATCGTTTGTCCTTGCGACGTACGTCTGCAGCAAGTCCACGGCTTTCTCACCCAGACCGGTCAGCAATATGCCTTCCAAGTCGCCATTCTTGACCGCTCTTGCAGTCTCGCCTTCGATGAAGCCGTTCAGATCGGTGTCGTTGAGGTACTTCAAGCCGAGTGCAACGCGATATCCTAGATGGAGATAGTTCGTCTTCATAACGTCTCGCCAGTTACCCGTTGTAAGAAAGGTCAAAAGAGCCTTTAGGGCAGGATCTTCGGTGTCAGCCGACATCCACAAGCACATCTACATGCATGCATCTTGTCAGCAAGCAGGACCAAATTACGGGAAGGGGTTACGAACCTCTCGCTGTTCCTCGTTTATGTTATCGGAGGCCAAAAGTGCCCCCAGTCCGATGTTGGGTACGGTTCTGCTGCGGATCAAGGATCTCAAAAGGTTGAGTGCAGTGTGCTTGTAGCCATGGAGCACAGCTTGGACAATAGCTTGATAGTAGAGCCCGCGTTCGATCAGTTCTGAGCACTCAGCCTCAAGATTTGCAGTAGTGAACTTCCAGCCACAGATTTCGAGGCACAGCTGTCGATGTTCAGGAAGCTCCGTGCGCTCGCCTTCGAACGCAGGCAACTCGCGTGAGCTATTCAGGGCGTACACTGCATCTTCGAGCTTTCCGATCGATGGAGAAAGTGTTCTTCGTGAGATGTTGCCGATATTTTCCGAGCATATTCCAGAAACTCCCACAAAGCTGAGATCCAGAGATTCCGCAATCATGCCGCCATTCTCTGCGTGTTCTCGGAAGCGATTGATGATCTCCCAGAGACGTTCCAATTGCCAGTTACCTTGCACAATGTTCATATTCTTCTCACAATCGAATAAATAGCCTTGCCGACACCTCTCGCGCTGAATGGTTGTTGGAGCCAGTACGGCAGCGACACGTACATCATCCGCGGCACATGACACCTTTGCGCTGCCGTCATCAATGTGGCCTGCTTCGCCACTGTACTCCAGTGGGCCGAAATCCTCTGCCGTCCTCTGCTGCTCGTACGGCGCTTGAGGCATCACCGCTTCTCCACGAGCTTTCGTCTGAGCAATGCAGATGTCTTCGAGTGCCATGCATAAGTCTCCTCGAGCTGTGAGGCTAGCTTGTGGAGTTGTGCAAGGAACGCGTAAAACGTCTAGTTTACGATTGGGTCGAAGAGCGAGTACAGACTGCTCTGCAAGTTTACCTGTCGAGATCCAATCAAAAGCGATGATTCTGGACATGCTCTCAATTTCGTCTGATGTGTCTTCGACTGGTCGTTCGACGCTGCGAGATTGGGAGACATAGCGGTTACAGGACCAGGCCGTTCCGCCATACGGGTTTAGCGGTGCATAGTCGGAGTCGTTCAAGCTAGAGCTTGGGCTTTCGAACATGTCCAGCACTTTCAGCTCTCCCCGGCTGGAGCAGATACCCAATCGCCCGCGTTGCTGACCCGAGTACCGCAGACTCCATACGGTAGTTCTTGATGAGTTATCAACGACAGGCTTGAAGTCGAAGACAGCGCCGCTTCCGTTTCCACCAGCAGATGCCTGTGATATCCAGCGCTTATCCCATACCGTGATGTTCGGCTCGTCTGTCGGTCCAGCGGACGCGAAGTAGTGTTCGTCCAGCGGGTCGATGGCTACGTTGTTGACATTCCGAGTAGCGGTCTGTAGGTTGCTATTGCCGCCGAAGTAACCATCTTACATCTGCAGTTAGAGACATGACATTTGGAAGGTGTGAATACGCATACCTCTCAGATCATAGAGTCGAACATAGGATCGTTGTGCTGCAACGATGAGCTCCTGTGGCTGGCTGGGGAAGAATCGAACGCTCGATACGACCTCTGCGGGACAGAGTCTTCTGACCGGGTCGGGTGGGCTTTGTGAGCCTCTATTAGCGTCAAATATGTTGAGGCAGACGTCCGAGCGGGTCTTATCTAACGCCACCGCCAGCCAATTGTCGGTGCTGAGAGCGATGGAGTTGCACTTTCGCTGCTGTTTGAGCTTGAACGTGGCGACCGTTTCCGAGGGTTGGTCATCCTCACGTAGCTTGACGAGACAGGCGCTGCCCGAGACTAGACCGAGCGCGACAAGCGACTCATCGGTCTGAGACCACCAGAAGGCACCAAAGTTTGGAAGTCTACCGTACCGAGCTACGGGAAAGTAGCCGACCTGCTTCCGACTCCGTTGATGAACATGATTGAGGGTGAGGCTCTGGTCCACGACATCAACGAGTAGGAACCTCTCCGTCTCGCCGCTGGAGTGCTGTGACCAGCGGACCTAGCACGAGATGATTAGTGGCCCCGCGTAAATGGCGTTGAATATTGACGTACAGCAGCTTCCATGCTCTCTCAGCATTGCGCACGACGGCATACGAGCCCAAGATGTTGGGGCCGTGCTGAGTCGACTTCGCGTTGTGTGGAGGAGGAACAGGTGAGGTGTGGCATCGCATTCGTGCTCGCATTCGGTTATACGGCGCGTCCCGGGACCGGCCAACGTGGACAACCGCTGGAGCTTTGTCGACTGGGGACTACATGTGTGTGAGGTGTGTGCCTCAAGCTTGCCCGTGTTCGATATGTACCCAGACGACCGATGCGCGTTGCCCGTGGTACGACGGAGCACATGTCTCTCGGTCAATCTCAATAAGCGGCGACTCGGAAATGGGCGCAGAAAACGGGCATGACCTTCGAAGGCCACCTCCACTCCCACCGCGCCAGGCGAGTTCTGCTTCGATGCCGTCAGATGCTCCTCCGCCGTACGAGCTCATAGCTCACCAACAACGGGCGCTTGATAAGGCAACAACATCAGCCTCAGCCTCAGCATCAGCCTCAGCGTCAGCGTCGAATGCGCAGGACTCAGGCTCTGCGAGTGGTTCTGGCCTTGCGCGTAATGATCCCCGCTCGTCCTCTCAACAGTCGCTCTCTCCCGCCCCGGGCGAGCAGAGTGACCGCAGGAGGTTGCTCCTCATCTACATTCATGGATTCATGGGCAATGAGACCAGTTTTCGAAGCTTCCCTGCACACGGTGAGCAGACCCATCCTCCACGCAACTAGGCCGTCGCAATCAGCACTTCGCCCATAGATCCACGAGTGGGACTCTAACACGTGACAGTCCACCATCTCTTGACTATCCTGCTCGCGGAGACACATGTGGTACATACCAAAGTATATCCCCGCTACCGCTCAAGAAACCACATCACTGTTGCACGCAATGACTCCAGTAAGTGGCTCGAGCCTCACGAGAGGGGCTCAACGGATGTCATTCTACTGGGACACAGCATGGGCGGCCTACTGGCAGCCGAAGTAGCGCTCATGCCATCTCCTACCCTCAATGCCGGTCCTCTGAAGCATCGTATCCTTGGCACTATCAATTTCGACGTTCCGTTCCTTGGTATGCATCCTGGCGTTGTGAAGAGCGGCCTCTCGAGCATCTTCAAGCCCGCAGAAGAGACACATGATGCGCAGGCTGCGAGTGATGCGACTCAGACCCAAAGCGAAGATGGACTTAGCACACCTCCTTCACGAAACGATACGCTCTTCGCCCCTGCAAAGCAAGATCCGAATTTCAATCCTGCCTTCACAAACGACGTGGTTCTACCGGTTCGAAAGGGATGGCGTAACGCGTGGCATTTTCTGAGCAAGCACTCGGATGACTTGTACCAATCAACCAAGAAGCTCGTGTCTTCCCATCTTGAGTTTGGTGGCGCAATGGCAAATTATGGAGAGTTGAAGGCTCGTTACGCCAAGCTCAGAGCTTTGGAAGAACCAGACACTCGCGTGCGCCAGTCTGTCGTTGAAGGCGGTGTGCCACCTCGCGTTCGCTTCGTGAACTACTACACTGCGAGTACTGGGCGTCCCAAGAAGCCAACCTCGCCAAGCAGGCGACCACCTCCAAGCCCCCATCGCAGCCGACCGTCGTCCAGAGCTTCGTACTCACGAGAGTCTCTGGAATCAAGCTTGCCCGGCTCGAGTGGAGCGACAAGGGACCAAAACGATACAGCAAGTCCAAAGTCTAATGCAGAGAAGGACACACGAGCTGGTGTCGAAAATATAAGCGATGAGCAATGGAGTGATGGCATGGAGTCCCTTGAGATCGGAGGAAGCTCCAAAGATGCCAAGAACGATACTGCAAGCCCAGCATCAATTTCGTCAACGGAGCTACCTGCGATACCGGAATCACCCTCACCACCCCCGCCACTTGGTGACTTGAGCTACATCCAGGATAAGAACACACGAAAACTTGTCGAAAAGGAGCGCGAGAAGGCAGTCAAGGCCTACGAAAAAGCATTCAAGGAGCGAAAGAAGATTCTCGAGCGCCACGCGAGGTCAGAAGATAAACAAAGGCGCAAGGAAGAGAAGACCGCAGACAAGGTGAAGAAAGCCAAGCAATCCCTCGAGCAGAAGCCAGAGTCTGAGATGTCCCACTCGGAGAAGGAAGAGTTGCGCCTTCATAAGGAGAAGCTGCGAATGGAGGCAGAGGGGAGAAGGCTCCGAGGCGAGCCTGAGCCCGAAGCGGAAATAGAGCCCAAGGATGAGGTTCACGAATCGGCAACCCAAACCACACCATTGTTCCGGGGCTTACCCGAAGCCCAGCATCGGGCGGCTTCGCTCGCTCCATCTACCGCACCGTCCACGACAACGCAGGATAGTAGTTTGCTCAGTCCACAAAGGACCGGAGAGACTGTGCCCACACCACCGAAGAAAGACCGTAACTTCTGTGTCATACCGCCAAGGGATTCACACGGCGAGCGCGATCCATGCTGGGTGCGAGTCTTCATGGAGAACGTGGATGAAGTGGGTGCACACTGTGGCCTGTTCTTCGTAGACGAAAGATACGAACGACTAGTTGGGGACGTCGCTGAGCGTGTGGAATTGTGGGTTAGGGAAGCTCGTACGTAGTGACCATTGAGGGTACTGTAGACTTGACTTGGTAAACGCGAAATGCTAGCCGATACAATGAGTGCACGAAGCCACTTCATATGTTGCTTGAAGGACGTCGAATCCTTGGAACTTTCGCTCGTTGGGTATCATGCAAGTCAGGTAGGTGAGAACGCGCAAGATCCACTATTCGAAGAAGCCCCCGCCACTCTCATCGCCACTATCGTCTTCAGTGGCCTCTGTCTTGCCCTCGACCCTGTCGCGAGAACCACTGCTCTTGGTGAGGACCTTCTTACGTTTACTCGTAATGAGCTCACCCGCCTTCTTGGGCTTCTTCGACGAGGAACGGTCCACCTCTGCATCATCAGCTCCGGATTGCTTCAGCCTGCCCTCCCGCAAATCCTTCAGCGTGCCCTCCTTCGTGCACTTCTTCACCAGCTCCCACATCTGCTGATCTCCCTGTCTTGCCGGCTCTGCACCCTCCACCTCTGGTGTCGCAGAACCCTCCTCGCCGTTCCCATTCTTCTTCGTCGGCCACAGCTTCACATAGTCCTGATCCAGCGGGAAGTAAAGCGCATAGTTCAGATCCACCTCAGCATTCGCGACCTTTCGCTCCAACTCCTCCTTCTTCTTGCCTCCCTCCTCACAAGCCTTCATATCCTTTCTGGCCTTTTTCAATCTCCTCTCCGCCTTCTGCCGCTCGAAAAATCGGATTTTGTGGTACTTTCCAATCATATCGCTCCGCTTCTTGGCCCGCTCTGCTTCTGCGAGTTCACGCTGCGCGGTCTGCAGCGCCCGTTCCTTTTCTACGCGCACGTCTGCTGGCAAGTTTTCTTGTCGGTCGAGGAGGCGCCGTAAAGAGCGGATGGAAGATTTGAGCTCATTGACCGGGTGGGCTTTCTTGAACGACTTCTTGCCATGGTTCGGTCTGCGTTGGTGCTCATTTGGTTTATGACGTTTCCAGGCAGGCCGCGAGTCGGCGTCATCAGGTGCTTGTCGTTTCGTCGCCATTATCGTAATCGTAGAGAGTGTGAGGGTTGGGCACTTGTGAGGGTTGATGAATTCGGAGGGAAGTTCGTGCCGACAGTACCTAACTGCCAAGCTAGTGACCCGACGGGTCACGTGCATCAATCTGACTACAGGAAGCTACCCTACATCCTATTACATCGTCACATCATATGCCTCTCGTCCTAGTGTACAGTACGCTCTATTTCGTAACATTCGTACCATTTCCTCACTTCTCATCCAAGCGTTCCAGCTTCTCCAATCTCTCGACTCTTAGGTTCATAGTACGCTCCCAGGCGATACGTATGAACCTGGCGAGTTGGGACCAGAAGTGTCGCCCGGCCTCATGTTCTCGTATTCGGCCAAGAAACTCCGCGACCTCTTCCCTTACTTCCATGCGTGGATGCAAGAGTCCCATGCCGATGTACATTAATCCAGGCTGACCACTGTTCGATGCAGCCTTGTACTCCCAAACGCCATTCGCAATGACAGAGAGTAGCTGACTGATCTCTTGTTCCGAATGGATCGAGTTACAGAGTGCGAAATATATGTTTGCACTTTGCTCATGACCTAGCCGCAGCTTTGCCAATCTATCATGTAAGTGTTGTAGATCTAGCTGCTTGACTGGACGATGGACGTAGTAAGTAGCCAGATCTTGGATGAAATTGTAATAGCTTCGGGTGTTCCGCCAGCCTTCAATTCTTGTCGCATTGGAGGCGAGCTCGTTGTTCTTTGCTTGAGCAGAGGGCCATACGTACCCGTGGCCCGTTACCTCAGGGGGCAGTTCCTTTGAAGCCTCTATGGGTGAATCTTCTGAAGGCGGAAAATTTGTCTTGGGACTGTCCGGATTGTGAATGTCCAACGCGCTGGCGCCATAGACGGTCTCCTCAAAACTGGCAGCTAGTCGCGTGAACTTGACAACCCATTTCCTGAACTTTGCGCGAATGGCATTCTCTCCATGTCGTTCATTGATCGCGGCCAGCACACTCTGCATGAAAGCACCGTCACCGGTTGCATCGCCCGCCGAAGCTCCACTGTGAGCGTTGTTACCACCCAAACCCGCGGACAGACTGGCTCCCAAGGCGCTGATACCTCCTTGGCCACCTGCCGCTGCAGTGTTTGTTTGATGCGTGTTCTGATGAAAGAAAACAACTCCTTCGGTAAGTTGCGCCTGCTCGATGTGATTGGAGATGCGGATTCTCCCTGTGCTGATGTCGCACATAATGTCCCACCATTCAGTCTTGTGGGCAAAGGCTGGGTTAGTAACACCGGCGATGAATCCGGGGACTTTGAGAAGGTCATCAATCTTGGTGAGGTCGGTGTAGGGAAACGCGTGCCGAGTAAAGCCGCGCAGAATGGCGCCAGAAGCGAGAGCGCAAGCAGCCAACACGGCTTCTGCAACTTCGGAGCTTGGTAGGTTGTGGCCTAGGAAGATCACTCTCTTCTGAGTGAGCAATGCATTGAGCAGCACAATAATTGGGTGAGTCGTGGGCCCAGACGTGGTCAGGTGAGGATGCGTTGGATTAAAGGGAACGATGGAAGCCGCGTGAGGAGTGCTGAAGGTGGTGATCAGCTTGATAAGGCTGAAATCCCCAACTGTTTCCGGACTGACTGCCGTCGGGATTTTGACTGGTACAGGCACGTTGGCGTAGTTTATCACGCTCTCGAACTCGTGGGTATCTCGCGGTAGTCCGTACCTAGACTTGGACTGATTTTGGGCAGCGCTGTGCTGATGCTCTATCGCTGATGCAGCATCCTGTTCTCTGCTTTCCGCCATACGCTGAGCTATCATGGTCTCGAATTTTTCCAGAAACAGGTCCTTGGCGTCACTCGATTGCAGGATAGACTTCTCGAATGGGCTCAGCCTCGGGAGAAGTGATAGATCCATGCTGTTAACAGCATCGTAGAGACTAGCCAGAGTCTCAACCATTGGGTTAGCGAAGTACTGCTCCAGTGCCAAGAGAAGTAGTGGCTTGTATATGTGCAGGAAAGAATGGCGCGTGCAGATTGCCATGGCTTTGACCATGGCGCCTCGCTTGATGGTGTTGTCGTGTTTAGTGTTGACGAGGTTGAGGACATATATTAAAGGCGGGCCATCCAAGCTCACGTTCTCGGAGTCCTCGTCACTCTCCAGATCCCCCTCGTCGTCCGAATCGTCATTTTCAGCTTCTTCGCCGCTCAGGTCTTGTTCTTCGTCGCCCGACTGATGCCTTTCTCTTCGCGTCCTCCATCTACGATGCGGTTCCTGCTCTTCCTCTTCGGCACCAGAATCCTTGTGTAGAAAGAATATGGTCCAGTCCTGGCTCCGCATATGGGCTTGATCCGGTAACATCAACTCAGCCAGCATGTGCTCGTCTCCACCCACGGGCCCAGGATATTGATGCTCCATGATACTGCCTCGATCGATGTCAAATGAGGCCACGAGAATATACTCGACATGTTTTTCGGTGCTGCTTGGCTGATATTGCGACTTGATTGGTTTGGCTCTACGCTGGTATGGCTTTTGCGGCGATCGAACGTTTCGCTGGGCGGACTGGGTCGCCGAGAGCTGGGATTGGCTGCCACTGGAGTGGTACGAGGTGTTGGAGTGTGTATGTCTATGGCCGACGATCAAGTGATTTCCGCCTTCACTATGTGATGCCGAACGAACGCTGGACGAGGGAATGGAGTTGAGCGAGCCCGAGGTCTTGCGCGTCTTGGAGGCCGTCGAGCTAGTGGAATTTGTGTTCGTCCGGACGGGCAGAACAGACGCCATGATCTGTCGGCCGCGAGAGACCGCTTTTGCTCAACCAGGTGGACAACTTCCACACACCAGACGACCCGAAAGTGACGGATGAAACAGGATCCCTGCACACAGCCTGCCCTGTTTCTCCAGACAAGCTTGCCCCACACTGTCCCTGCCCGCACGCGCTTCGGTTGCTTCCGAAAGCTTAGCGTTGCTGCGTCGTTGGCGTCAAGTCAACAAACAACAGCTCGACACAACACCAACCTTCGCCAATTCAAGAACGGACAGCGCAAGCACGCACACAGGGACAGTCCAGCATGGTACGTTGAAAGCAGATAATGCGTAGTCTCTAGGCACTGACACAGGCGCGCAGTCTATCCGACAGAATCCATTCAAGCGCCAATCCACCTTGTCTCCAGCACCGAGCACCTCGCCAACGAAAGGCCCCTCGACCCTCTCTCCCACCAAGCCCAACAGCTTGTCTCCAGAGAAGACCAGCCCCTTCGTACGACGTCCGAGCCAGATAGGAAACACCTCAGAACGTCCATCGAGCCCTTTCGCAAGACCTTCGAGTAGCCTCAGCATTCCCGCCTCGCCCTCCCGGAAGACAAGCAGTGCTAGCCAGAACGATGCACCGCTCAGCCCCTCGCTACGTTCTCCCTCGCTTCTGAGGCAGTCGAGTGTATCGCCTGCCCCTGAAGAGCCAGAAACTCCCGTCGTCGCACCATCATGGCGCGCGCCAGTGGACGGAGCTCGACCGTCCTCAGAGGAACTACTGGAAGACTCACCATTCTACATGCCACCCAGTCCCGCCAACCTGAGACCGACAGCGCAAAGAACAGTGACGTCTTCGACAGCCACCACAATCAAGCCTCCTGCCTCTGCTGCTCGCGCAAAGCCCCCATCGTCACCACCAAAACTGAATGCGCCAGGTGGTTACAATCACATACCACAGCCACTGCTCCACAGCATGCGAGAATCATTCGAGGTCTTAGACAGTGGCAATTCCGGATTCGTCAACTCCGCTGCGGTCTCCGAGATGCTTTCCCAGATGGGCATGGACAACACGCCCGCGACCCTGAAAGACTTCTTTCCACCCAACGGGCCCGCACAGCTGAACCTGGCTAGATACTTGGACGTGCTCTCGGGGCCTTCGGCAGATTTGTCTCAGAACGACGAACTGCGTGCCGCATTTGAGGCTTTTGACTTGGACGATAGTGGACAAATCGACATGAGCACTCTGAGGGATGCATTGTTGCACACGACTCCGCAACCTGGCGAGGATACAATTCACTTGAGTGAACGAGAAGTCGATGGAATCCTGGGCGAGTTTACCAGCAGGAGAGCATTCGGCTCTAGGGGCTTACATGCTCCCAAAGGCAAAGGAGATGTGTTCAGATACAGGGACTTCATGGCGAGTGTGAACGGCGGAGCCGCAGCAAATGGGACGGAAGCTGCCATGATTGCTTAAGACTATGTTTGATGTACATTCCATGACATCGGCCTTGCAATGCAATGTGTCGTGCGAAGTGTGCCAAGCTGGTGCATTCAAGACAAAGGGCCAGGGGCTCATTATGCCCAAGGCGCAGGTTGAAAAACTCGACCACGTCTTTGTGCATGGGTAAGGCTTTCTACAAGGGCGGGCATCGTTGTTTCCAGTGGTAGGTCACATCGGACGCCTTCCTTGCCGTTGGTATGAAACGGTACATCTGCGAAGAAGTTTTCCTCGCCTCTCAATCCGCCCATATTCACGGCCGCAATCGGTTTGCCCTGTTCTCTCGCCCGCTTCGCAATCCGCCAAGCCGAGTAAGTAGCAAGTGAAGAGCCCAGCACGAGCAATCTGCTCGCCTCGTCGATTGCAGACTCCGCAGCGGCTTTGACGGGATTCGGAATCGATTCTCCAAACATAATGACGGCGGGCTTCAATACTCCGGCAGTCGACCCTGCGGCCCAAGCCCCATCTCCGTCAACGAGAACTTTGTCGCCTTGGCGAGAAAGCTTCGGATCATGTAGGCACTTGGGACAGGCTGGGTATTTGAAGGTATTGTAGTCTACACCGGGAACATCCACATCACCATCCGGGTTGGTTTTCAGCCCAAGCCTTCGGCGCTCATGCGGATCTTCGGTTGTCAACGCTCCGCTTTCCAGCATCTCTGCGAGGAAAGCTGCCCATGCCGGATTCAGTCTTGAGAGATCATCCTGGAATCGATCCCGATCGTACTCCGTCCGACAGGTCAGGCAGACCGTACTCCTCAAATAGCCGTGCAGCTCGAGCGTTCTCAAGTTGGGATGTGCTTTATTGTGGAAGGAATCCACATTCTGCGTCACGACGCGGCTGACGATGCCCAAGTCACCGAGCTGGCCGACAGCGTGGTGAGCGGCATTGGGCTTGCTACGGTGCAGATTTGTCCAGCCCAGAAAGCTTCTCGCCCAATACCTCTTTCTCGCCTCGTGGTTTCCGGAGAACTCGTGAAAATAGATCGGACGATAAGTCTTGTTCAGCGTGTAGGTGCCGTGGCTGCCTCTGTAGTCGGCGAGACCGGACGCGACCGAGATTCCAGCGCCGGAAAGGATCAAGGTCTTGCGAGCGTCGTCGTCTGAGGCTTTCGAAGGCGAAACGGCAAGGAAATTCTGAAGCGCTTCGACTGCGCCGTCGACGGTCGATGCGGACGCCGGAAAGATGGTCGGACTCGGTAGAGGCGCAGTGTAAGGGATCCTCATAAGCCTTCCTCCCACCATCGCACGCGAAGCCGTGTGCAGATGCGCCTCATGCTCTGCGCAAGTCGAAGAAGTGCTGGAAGGGGTGTTGCGTGGAGCGACGGCGCGCGCATGTCAGTGAGGTCACCACCAGGCGCGCCACAGCTGCGGTAATGTCGATCTATTGGAGGATGCATCTAGTAATTCTCGGGAGTGAACCTTGTCGGACTGCATCGAACTACCCCTTATCATCATTATCACCATCAGCTGCCTTATTATTACACGTCGTGTGCCAGTTCTCGTTGCCGCTGCAGCTGCGCAGCGATGCAGCGACGCTGTGCCGCGTTGGCAGATGCACGTCCCGAATGGCTCAAACCCTCTGCTTTCCGACGGCGTGATGGCAATAAAAGCACCGGCAGGCAATGTCAATGGCGACAGCGCCGTCGCGGACTGCTTTTGGTATCTGCAGGTGCAGGTGGTCTGCGCTCTGCAAGGGAACCCAGTCCAGCGTGGCTCTCTATGCTCTGAGCCCGGGTCGGTCCATGTGCCTGCAGCAAGTCAATCTCAACGTCCACCTCTCGCTGGATGACCCGTCCTCACGTTTTAAGCTGGACTGGATGCAGTCGGCGAACTCTGATTGTTTGATTGATGAATGGTCCATCTGCCCCTGGGGCCGTCGCAGCATGATGGTTCCGCGAGCAGCAGGTACGCAGTACGGAAACCTGCGCGCAGGGATGGACGATGCGCCGACGAGTTTCACAGACGCCGTGTGAACGAGGACTGGCCTGGACTTCTGATGCGAATTCGCAGTGCCACCGCTCGTCGTGGCTCCGCATGTCGTACGTGTCGCAAGCCAATGGCAGTGGTCATGAGCCAGCCATCTCGTCGGACGTCCGGTACATGTAGTAGTTTCCAAGGAGCGCAGGTATAACAGAAGGCCGGCAGCCGACGACAGGGCGAGTGTGAACGAGCGAGCGTGACCTAAGGTAGTGATTTCGCACCCACTTGGGCAAGTATTGGAGCCACTTTTTATGATTACTCACTGCCGAAGATTGCATCCTGATCGCAGAGCTATCACATATCCAACCGCCGGCCAATCTAGATATACTTTGATCATGTCTACCTTGCCGTCCGGGGCCAGGCGTACGCATGATAGACTCAAGATCCAGAGCAACACCCGCCTCGACGTCGTTACCACCATGCTGCTCAACGGGAAGAGCCTCCCGCCGCCCCCACCAACAACCACGAGCACGACCACGACCACGAGGAAGGCCCCGCCAGATATTGAACTGAGATGCGACGAGCGCGGGACACAGCACCAACATCAACACCAAGACCCACACCAGGACCGAGCCCTCCGCGAGCGCGCTACATGTACTAGTCATTCCAACCGGCTTGCGATAGGCAACGGAGACGGTTCCGGGCCTCGGAGTAAGTCCATCATTGCACCTGCCTCGACCAACCTGTGGGATGGGGGGGGCGCTGCGACGCTCCTTCGATACATGTAGGTTTTGTACATGTCGCAGCTGATGGAAAGCACGCAGAAGGCCCGACGACGGGAAGGAGGATGGCGAAGCAGGACCTGCTGCAGAAGCCACACCCGCCGCTGCCTTCCTCCCTTCCACATCGCCCTCACGACAGCCGGCAAGGACGTGAAATTACGCCTGCCCTCCACGGCGCGATGAACAGCACCAGCACCAGCACCAGCACCGGCACCGGCACAGGCACAGGCACAGGCACAGGCACAGCAACGGCATGCTCGCCACGTTCTCCAGCAAAACACCGACCAGCCACGCTCACTCTGCGCAGCAGCTTTGGCTGCACCCAAATCACCACTGCAGATCTGAAGCAGCGAATATGTGACGCTCGCACAGCCAATCCCATTACGCTCACACAGGTGCCACTCGACAATCGCGAGCCCTTGCCGCCGACCCCGACCACTCCATTCACCATGGGGAACAAGCCCTCCAGCGTCTCCGCCAGTCCCGTGCCCGACGACAAGTCGGCGCGCAGCGGCATGCGTCGCGACGCGAGGATGCCCATGTCCCGCAAGAGCTCCTTCAACCTCTTCAAGCGCATCGACAGCAAGACCCCTCTTCCCCGGGATGTCACCGCGAGCGTCATGTCCATCCTGCACCGCGACGGCCACAAGAAGGGCGACAGCTACGCAACCGAGGACGACGGCCGAGTGAGCGTTCCAACAGACCCCTTTTTCGACCAACATGACTACGACGGCGGCAGCCGGTATCCCGATATGTGTCCCAAGCTCCATTCTGCTTCCACCATGACCGTGACCGAAGACAGAGCTGCAATGCCCCTCAGCGCGGCCACGACCATCCGCGACTGCAAATCGACAGATCTGCCAGATTCGCAGACCGATGGTGCTGGCGATCTCGTGGACGTACCTCCTCCCGCACACGACGATGGTGATCTTCTCTCGCCCGTCTCACCAACGCTGCCTGCACCTTCGCCGCTTCCAGAAGACAGTCCGCACAAGTACGGACTGAGAGATAAGATCGATACGCCAGAAGTGCCTGAGGTGCCTGAGAACATCAATGTCGCCAAGATGAGGCGCAAGAGTAGTGCGCTGGAGCTCTTCAATGTGTGATGTTTTGCTTCCCTTGATTTCGTGTTCCATTGCTAACCATGCAGCAGGAAGCAAGAAGTCTACAGACGGCTCAGTCATTCCTGAATGGACTGAGCACGGCGCGTCGCCGCGCAGAATCTGCCAGTGCGATGCGGCCGGCTGTCGATAGCTCCGACTCTGGCTACGGGACCGCAACGATTGGACCATCAAGACCTAGCTCCGCCCGTCCTCCCTCTACTAAACCCCAGGCAACTTTTCAAGAGGGCGAGGGGCGCAGAAAGGGCCACAACTTCAAGTCTTCTGGCTTTGCGTACAGTCGCCCGTTGACACTGGCGCAAATGAAATGCTATCGAGGACATGCCCGTCTGATCCCGAGTAGGAACAAGCATGCGCCGGTGGAGTGCGCCGTGTGTCACATTGATGACGGTGCAGAACACTACAGTTGCAGCTGGTGCGCATTACGGATGTGCAAGTACTGCCGCAAAGACTTTGCCGAACGCGGAATGGCTGCATTGCGGGAACGTGTAAGAAAGGCTGAGCTCGGTGGAGCGGAGGATTCTGCCAACAGCTCGAGCACGGAGAGCCTGCAGGCAATGAAGAAGACGAAGAGCAGCACCATGTTTGCATAGCCTGTTTGCGCGCGTGTTTTTGGCGAGCAAGCGGATGTACGACAGAGTGCGTTGGCGGCCGTTATGATCCGTTACGCTGGGACGCCTCGTATGATTCATTTTCGTTGTGACGGAATCGAATTTTTGGATGCACGATCGAGTATTATATCCGCTGCGATGACAGCTCGATGTATGTGAGAAGCAATAGCTCAATGTGTGTAGAGTTTTTGAATTGATCGCGGCAGCGACTCGAAAAACTTGGAAATGGACGGTGTTGTACTGTCGCTGTCACGATGCTACGGGTGGATACCGAGCTCTACATGTCGAGCGCTGATCGAGAGCGCCTGTTGCACAGCAGGCGATGGTATTGTTCCTTCAACACGCTTCATCCTGCGGCCCTCAGCGTACAAGACACCGCCTCCAGCCGCAGCAATACCGCACGCGAGAGCGATGAAGAGGCTTGCGGCCCATAATGGTCGCGCACACCTCGACAGACCCTCATGAAGCCGCATAGAGCGCATTGCAAGAACGTAGACTGAATCGCCAGGACAGCCAAGACAGCATGTGGTAAGGTAGATCTCTCGGAGACGCCAAGGCGCGAGACCCAGCCCTGTGACGCGAAAGAGCGCATTGAGAATGCGGGAGTCGAATTCGATTTCGATCCATTTCCTGCGTGGGCTATCGATATCGTTGCAGTCGTAGTGTTTCTTTCCTTGTGCGTCGGCCACCCAACACCTCGTCGGACTTGCATTGCAAAGCAGCAAGGAAAAGCATTCCGCTCCGTGCTACTACGTTGAGAGCGCAAAGAGTATGAGGAAGCCGGGAGGCGTCCCAGACCCAGTGGCAGAATGCGCTCAGAGTGATTGAAATTGAAACTATCCATGGGAGCTTCGGGCTGGAGCCGGACGTACGGGCATCGCCACCACCAGCAAGAGGCTTTCGATGCATCGACGCTTCGCTTGAGTTGTTTGTTTCCGTGACGGCCACATCTGGTTCATGATTGACGTTGGAGTGAGTGATTATTGCTCCATCGGAATGCAACCTCGCTAAGCGCAGGCAGCGTCTCCAACCTCAGCTTGGCTGCATCCATTGTGTCGATGATTGCTGCTGGCGGACTCTCTCCTTGAGAGGTCATACTTGGGCTCCGTACTCGAAAGGATGTCGGCCGACTTGCGGTGCTCCATCGTCGAAAGTCGGCGGAAGATCCTTTGGGGATGATGTCTGCGGTTGCTATAATGAATTGTGGAGAGACATGGCTGTTCAACACTGTCTCGGTCGTGATAATAACGCTATGGATGACGCTCGAGAGGGAGCTTCCAGGCTGTGCAGCTTCTGTGCCTGTGCCATTGCTAGTGTTTCGCTCGCGGTACGAGGTCCGCTCGCAGCATCATTGTTCATGATCGCAAGACTCTTCAACGCGGTCACTGGCGACACCTTCGCTGATGCACCTTTTTCGACAGATAACCATCGCCGGCGGCTGGATACACAAAGATGGGAATTTTACCAACACAAGACGCCTGACTGTCGACAGCCGCTGGTCCTGCGACCAGGATGCCTTCACTGCGGATCGTCCATTGCATACTGGTGATCACACGCTGTATTCTTCTCAAAATCTGTGTGCGGTCGAGCTGGTGAGCGGAAGGAAGTGAAGTACAGGAGTGAAGTGTAGCAGTGTAGGTGTCATTCAACAGCATCGGGCGGGTACGGATCGGGATAGGAGTGCAAGCGGAGCGGCCATCCGAGCTTCCAGCTGCTCCCGGAAATGACCCGGCTTCAAAAACTAAATCTAAACTGAGAAGCTTCACGTATTTCCCTAACCGTGGGTTGTTCTCGTCTGCTTCATCGCCGTCATCCTCCTGTACAGTATTGCCCCTCCTGTACATTACCCATTCGAAGGTCTTTGCCGAGCTTCTTCTTCTCCCCAGTCTCTCCTTACTCTACTACCCGCCTTGATCGGGGCCCCTTCAGAAAGCACCTGCAGCTTCCATAGGCATGGCCGCAAGCAACGATGGCTTGAACCAGAGTACGTTTTTGTCAGAATCATCTATCGTGTTCTCTTCGTCATCACCTGCAATCATCATTCCGGGACCGGCAGCTACTGACTGAATGTGTCCAGCCTCGGAATCGTCTGTCGCACCAGAGAAAACCGAATCCAATGGAGCTCACGCGACACCCGCTACCACCAATGGCGCATCTGAAGATGCATCGAACCAAGACACCGATGCAACACCGCCGAACGACAGCGTCTTCCAGCTCACGATCAAGCTGCCCCACGCTCCTGGACAAATGCAAATAACAGTCTCGAGTCAAGAGCAGGTCCAAGACATACGGCAGTCCATTGTGGACACTCCGAATACTTTCCAGTATTCCTGTTTCCACCTCGAACACCGCGGGAAGCGTATCAATGACTTTGTTGAACTCTCGGAAGTGCCGGACATTGTCTCGGATCCAGAATGTCAGCTCGTGGAAGACCCGTATACGGAGGCTCAGGCTCGGATGCATATTGTGCGAGTCAGAGAGCTGGTGGGTGCCTCCGGATACAAAAGTGATCTGGTGACGGGTGTTGATGCTGGATTGAGCCTCTGTGATAGCGTGGAGTTGCCCAGCTCTGTGAGCGAACAGGAGGAAGCGAATCCCATTGCCCATTACGACCTGAATGCTTCTGGATCCGTGTCGACCGTGACGGCGCCGCTGCGCGAGACTGCTCCCAAGACGGTGAAGACTTTGTCTCTGTCCGCATGGAACCCACCGCCGCACCATCTCCGCATGCGCGGACACCTGCTCTACTTACAGGTGACCACCAACGAGGGCGAGCAGCACTACATAACCTCTCATGTCTCCGGCTTTTATGTGAACAAGTCAACAAACAACAAATTTGACCCTTCACCACGGAGCTCTCCTAAGTCAGCCGCGGCCCATTCGCTCATCAATCTCTTGAGTGAGATATCTCCATCGTTCGATGCCTCCTTCAAGCGTCTGCAGGACTTCAACAGCAAAAGAGACCCTCTGGCATCTTATGCTTTGTCCAACAGCACTCCGGCGGCTCCATGGCTGGTGTCTTCGTCCTCGGTACAGCAGCATCAGGCTGACTTGACCCGTACTCAGGAGGCCTTCTTGCTTGGCGGGGCAGAGAACGCGGAAACACTGCGGGATTGGAATGAAGAGTTCCAATCCACCCGCGAACTTCCCAAAGAGAACGTTCAGGACCGTGTCTTCCGCGAGCGCCTGACCAGCAAGCTTTTTGCCGAGTACAACGAGGCAGCTGTCCGTGGCGCATGCCTTGTGGCCAGGGGAGAGGTCCAGCCGTTGAATCCAACTGAAGCAAGAGATGCGCAAATCTTCGTCTACAACAACGTATTCTACTCTTTTGGGGCAGACGGAGTTGGGACGTTTGCTAGTGATGGCGGCGACGAAGCGGCCAGAGTCGCAACTGGAAAAGATGTGCAAGGTGTCAAAGCTGTCAACCAGCTCGACGTTGGTGGCTTGTTTACGCCCGGTACTGTTGTAGTTGACTACCTTGGGAAGCGTGTTGTTGGCCAGAGCATTGTCCCTGGTATCTTCAAGCAGCGGGAACCCGGCGAACACCAAATCGACTATGGTGGCGTGGAAGGCAAGGATGTAATTGCAACTCACGAGGGATTTGCGCAACCATTCAGTGAGCTAAGCAAGGCAATGCGTGTCAAGAAACACGCAGTCTGGGACAAGGAAGGCGTGAAGCATGAGCTCGAAGCCAGTGTGGAGACCAAGGGCCTCCTCGGAACCGATGGCAGAAAATACGTCCTTGACCTTTACAGGATCACGCCTTTGGATGTGGCCTGGCTCGAGAAGCATCGCAGCTCCGATGAGACGGACGAGAATCGCTATCTCCATCGGATGACTGTGCTGCGACCAGAGTTGGTCGATTCGTACAGAATCGTCAAAATGAGGGAGTACATTGCCAAGGAATTGGAGAAGAAGCGGGCGAACAAGGACCAGACGAGTAGCAGTGCGCAGGGTGACGCTGTTGAACCAGAAGGTAAGAAAGACTTACCGCAGACAAATGGAGATCACGAGCAGCAGCAGCAGGTAAAGGGCAACAGTGAAGACGAAAAGGATGATGCAGATCAGGAGCAGGCGAAGCCGCAGCAAGAGGCAGTGGACATGACAGGCTTTTCATTCTCCCTCAACCCTGACGTGTTCAGTGGGCAGAAGCCCCAAACTGAGCAAGAAAAGGAGGATTGGGAGAAGGACGAGTTGGAAGTACGCGCTGTGTGCAATCACCTCACCTCAGAGGTGATTCCGCGACTCGTTCACGATTTGCAAGAAGGCGACGCTGGTTTCCCAATGGATGGACAGAGCTTGGCTCGCGAAATGCACAGGCGCGGCATCAACGTGCGGTACGTTGGGGAGATCGCTCGACGAACTGCGGAGAAACCGGAGAACAAGAGACTGCAGGCGTTGAGACAGCTCTGCAACCAGGAAATGGTCAGCAGGGCCTTCAAGCACCTCTGCAACAAACAGCTTCGTGCCTTACCTGCTTGCTTTGCGCAGAGCTGCGTAGCACATATGCTCAACTGCCTCTTGGGCAAGAACTTAAACTCTGGCCCATACGCGGAGACTGAAGAAGGACTCAAGGCACTATTCCCGGACGTGTCGTTCGAATTCGAGAAAGAGACCCCAGATGCACTGGAAAAGGAGATCAGACGCCAGGTCTCTTTACGCTACAGGTACGATCTTGATGGTGAACTTGTGCAGGAGGGCAAACAGCTCCAAATGTTGCGCGAGGTCTCCAAGAAGCTCGGTCTCCAACTTGAGGCCAAGCAATACCTGTTCACCAAGGAGGCGGCCGCAACACAGACAAGCCTGCAGGCCAAAGACTCATCCGATTCTTTGTCTGCTCCTCGGACGAATGGCACACAAGCGCATGCCGAAGGGGGCAAGAAGAAGAAGAAGAAGAACAACGATGTCTCGTCCAACGGCGGTGCTGCAACCTCGCCGACGCTACCGCCCTTCACTTTCCACCCAGAGAACATTGTCAACATCGTTCCGATGGTCAAGGAGGCTTCGCCAAAGAGCATTCTTGCAGAGGAGGCTCTTGACGCAGGCCGCATGAGTATCCAGCAAGACCAGAAGGAGCTGGGACAGGAGCTGCTGTTGGAAAGCCTGAACCTCCACGAGCAGATCTATGGCATCTTGCACCCAGAAGTTGCTCGTGTCTACTACGCCCTATCGACTCTGTATTACGGTCTCGATGAGAAGGCCGCAGCTGTCGAGCTGGCGAAAAAGGCTGTCATTGTTTCTGAGCGTACACTCGGAGTCGATGACGCCGAAACAATCCTGGCATACCTCAACCTCAGCTTGTTTGAGCATGCTACTGGCAACACGAAAACTGCCCTTGCTTATGTACGACATGCACTAGACCTCTGGAAGGTGGTGTACGGGATCCGTCACCCTGACTCGATCACCACCATCAACAATGCAGCAGTCATGCTGCAGGCACTGAAGCAATTTCACGAGTCAAGGCTGTGGTTCGAGGCTTCTCTCGAAATTTGCGAGGAGGTCGCTGGCAAGAACTCTATCCATACGGCGACACTCTTGTTTCAATTTGCGCAGGCGCTGGCCCTCGACCAGGAGCCAAAGACCGCGGTGGCTAAGATGCGTGAGAGCTATAGTATTTTCAAGGCAGAGCTTGGCCCGGAGAATCAAAATACCAAGGAGGCCGAGATGTGGCTCGAGACGCTCACACACAATGCTGTAAATCAGGCCAAGCAGGCCAACCTTTTGCAGAATAGACGGATTTTGTTGCGGAATGGTCGTACGTCAAGAGTCTCCATGGGCACGCGACCACAGCCGCCAGTGGGACAGACCACAGTCGAGCCGACGCGGACATCGGCAGGAGCCAATGCCGATGTCGATACCAGGAATCTCGATCAATTGATCTCGTACATCAATGGCGAGAGCGGTAAGCAGACCACGCCCAAGAAGAAGCCAGCAAACCCGAAGAGGAGACAGCAGCGGGCATAGACTTTCCCTTCTTTGTTGGAACATGTTTTATACGGGGCGGCATGTGCAGATCTCCACATTCGCGCGAGCGAGGGGTGTATTCGAGAAAAGCAGCGTGATTATTGTCCTGAGCGCACATGCATGATTAAAAAGGATGTTGCATGTGCATTGTATGCTATAAATCCCTACTCTCGATAGCGCTGGGTGGAGCTCTAGATGTAAACGAATGTATCATACCTTGGACGTGGTTGGCCGAAAACTGTATATAATTTACCCGCTCGATTCGCTTACCTGTCCACTTCCATATTCTCGCCATCCATTCTCTCGAGTGCATGTCGACATGTGCATCGCTCCTCTGTCACGACATTCACTTGAACGGCGTTGCCAAGGACGCACGTGACTGATTTTTTTCCGCCGAGGGGTCGTCAATTTCACTCTCGAAGCTTCTACGAGCGAGCGGGACGACCCTGCGAGCCGCCGAAGGCCAGTGTCACTAGTGTTCAGGATTATCCCGTGTGCCACACACGACGACTTCTGCAGAGCGGGTGTGCTAGCCCGTGTAGTCGTGACATCTGCGCTGAGCCTGAGGTGGCCGGCCCTGAAATGCCCTCTTTCTTCAAGAGAAAGCCCGTCAACACCTCCGACACCTCCCCTTTCGAGCCCGCGAGTCCGCCTGAAACCGCTGGACTTGGCTCTGGTACGGGTAGCAATCCGGATCTGCGTTTGCCGCCCGCTCCTTCCTCTGCGCCGTCATCCCCGGAAAAGGATAGCGGCAGGAAAGAGAGGGAAAAGAAATCCAAAGGTTACTTTGTGCGGGAGCGGGAGAAGGACAAGCGGCCCAAGTCGCCGCGCAGCAGCAAGTCCTTCTCACGTGCTCGTCGAGACAGCGACTCGCACCCGCTCAACCTTCCGCCAGACGAGTTGCGCCGACTGAGCGCGCTTTCCACGGCCATGAGCAGCCCGCGAGACTCGCGAGACGGCGGAGTGCCCATCTCCTCAGACCGCATGGAGACCACGCCCGCTCCGGACACTCCAGGTGCGTTTCCGACCACCAATGGCGTGAACGGCGAGCATCGGGAAGAGCACGAAGAGCCACGGCCCACTCCTCCGCCGCACCGAACACCAACAAGTCCGCCCCCTCAGAGCGAAGTCAAGTCGGAGAAGCCCCAAATTAGGGACGATGAGGCTGAGGCGTTCAAGGCCGCGGGCAATAAATTGTACAAGGCCGGACAGTATGGCAGTGCTATCGACGAGTACACAAAAGGTATGTTGCCAGTTACATTCTTACATCCGTGTTCTGCGGGCTGACTTAGGGCTCTACGCAGCTATCGATGCGAATCCAACATCTTCAACATATCTCTCCAACCGTGCAGCGGCGTACATGGCCGCCAATCGATTCGTCGAAGCGTTGGAGGACTGCAAGACAGCGGACGAGCTGGAGCCAGACAATGCCAAAATTTTGCACCGATTAGCGAAAGTCTACACATCTCTAGGGCGACCACAGGAAGCACTGGAGGTGTATGAGCGGATACAGCCACCGGCAACTGTGAAAGACAAAGCAGCGGCGCTGAGCATGAAGAAGCATCTGGAGACTGCTCAGGAGAGTCTGGACAATAGCAACAGCGGATCAATGGCTCTGTTCGCACTCGACCAAGCAGAAAAGGGCCTCGGATCGTCCGTTCAGCCACCTCGGAAGTGGAGGTTAATGCGTGGCGAGGCCCACTTGAAGATGGGTACTGTGAACAGCTTAGGAGACGCTCAAAACGTGGCAATGTCACTCCTTCGATCGAACAACGCAGATCCGGAGGCCTTAGTCCTGCGAGGCAGAGCTCTCTACGCTCAGGGCGAGAACGACAAAGCTCTTCAGCACTTCCGACAGGCGCTTTCTTGCGATCCAGATTACAAGGAAGCGGTGAAATATCTCCGAATGGTGCAGAAGCTGGATAAAATGAAGGAAGAAGGCAACGGCCACTTCAAGTCCGGAAGATACCAACAGGCTGTCGCAGTGTACACCTCTGCCTTGGAAGTCGATGCAAACAACAAGGGTACAAACTGTATGTTCGCTCAGGCATGACGATGTGTCCACAAGGTCCAGGCTAACAAGTAAGCAGCGAAAATTCTGAACAACCGAGCAATGTGCAACATCAAATTGAAGCAATGGCAGTCCGCGATCGACGACTGCGACAGGGCTCTCCAGTTGGATCCAAGCTACACCAAGGCCCGCAAAACTCGGGCGAAGGCACTCGGGGAGAGCGGCAATTGGGAAGAAGCCGTACGGGCCTACAAAGCTATCCAAGAACAGACACCTGAGGAGCCCGGCATCGCCAAGGAGATTCGAAATGCCGAACTCGAGCTCAAGAAGAGCAAGAGGAAGGACTACTACAAGATTTTGGGCATTGACAAGGACGCAGGAGATACGGACATCAAGAAGGCTTACCGGAAACTCGCTGTTGTTCATCATCCGGACAAGAATCCTGGAGATCCCGAAGCAGAGAACCGATTCAAGGACATTCAAGAGGCGCACGAGACACTCATCGATCCTCAAAAGCGCGAGCGATACGACAGTGGAATAGATCTTATGGATCCGAGCGAACAGTTCGGCGGAGGAGGTTTCCCCGGCGGCATGGGTGGTGGATTTGGGGGAGGCGGTGTGCAGATCGATCCCGAGATGCTCTTCAACATGATGAACGGCGGCGGCGGCATGGGTGGTGGCGGTGGAGGTGGCGGTTACCGATTCGCATCTGGAGGCTCGCCGTTCGGTGGTGGCAGTCAGAGAGGAGGATTCCCTGGAGGTGGTTTCAGTCCTTTTGGATGATCTTGTGGATTGCGTATGAAACGCATTGCATCCCTTGGCGTTTTCGAAAGTCAACATTCGCATGGCATAGCATGTGCTGATAGACGAGATAAGAGAAGTTCGACGGTTTGACGGTCTTTGCCGGACCGCACGACGAGATGTACAACAATTCGACTGTCCTGGACGCAGCGCGACGTCTGGACGGCTTGTCATCAGCCACTCAGTATGTGTACAAACACGGCCAAGATCTGCCGGCATGAGCGCTCCAAAAAGACACTCAAAGAAACAGAGACCTACAGCGTCTCCGCATATCGAGGACTATCCCAAAAGCTGCCACGGCCAATGCTGTGCTGCCCGAACTGTATGCTGCTCTAGATGGGCCCTCGCCCTGCAAAAATATGTGCATGTGATATGCTAGCCTGCCAAGACTTTTCTAATGCGACCTTTGGAGCCGCTTCTTTTCCCTCGTCTTATCCGACTTCTTGGTATAATCGGGTCTAGCTAAGTTTGGTTGCGAAGGATATAGATGAGACGCAAGCAAGATTCATTTCTCCAGCCTAGAGAGAGCGATTGGTAGTAGGTTCCGCGCAACAGGCACCGGTGTCTTGCTCTTTCCGCAAGTTCTTCTGCCGTGAATAATAGGCACACTGCTGCCGGCTGCGAAGTGTTGCTGCTTGTTTCTGGTCCTTTAATCTTCTCCAGCACGCGAAGAGACAATCCCATTTTTCGCGAAGATGTCGATGTTCTCGGCTCTCCTGCTTGCGTCCTCATTGGGATGGAGTCCAGCGGCAAGTCTGCCAGCAGGTTCATATGAAGGTAGCGCTGAAGCTTTGCCAGAAACACAAGCTGGGACATCATACGCGAGACTCGACGCAACCTCCACCAGTACAACCAGTGGTCAGCCGGTAGCTAGCACCAACTGTGCGTACGGAGAAATGACATTCGACGCCGTATATGCCTGGAACGAACTCAGCGGTCACGGATTTCTCGCCCCGAATCCAGCGGATACAGACGCGGTTGGATATTATCCCTAACCGACCATCCACGGCGTCTGCGGTATCTGCGGTCACTTCAGCTGTGACTGCCTACACAGAGAGAGCAGCTTGAAAGGATCATTACAAGTGCCTAGCACAGGCATCTCGCCGACGCCTCCCGCCTGCTTCGCCAGTGACGGCAGTCTCGCAGTCACGACGACTAGATGGCTCCGGGATCTCCCAACTTCCACCCAAGTCTCGCATCTTGCTCATCAGAGCTTGGGATTCTCTTACCTCGTCAACAACACCCGTCGTAGCCCGATCGACCATCGGGCCCAAGTTCCACGGGCGTCGTCACGACGGTCGCAGGGACAACAACCTATGCCGTAACCACCACCAACAGGAGGACCTATGCTCATTAACGGCAAAGCGCAAAGCTCAGGATCCAACCTTCCTCGTCCATCCTACGTGATCATAGCGGCTCGACCATCATCGCCGGCGCTCCGGGTGTCGAAATAGGAGGCACAAGGAGTGCCAGTATAAGTATACTTGAACGGAGGCTTGTCTTGTCGACAATAATGTCTGCCGTTGATTCCAACCAATACAAACAAAGGAAACCCCTGGGCGAAACCCCATTCTGAGCGCTGTTGGCGTTACTTCTTCTTCTCCCTCTTCCCAATAATCCCGTATTGCTAAACGGCAAAAACATACAGCATGAGGTATTCCCACGTGGTCACCCACCGTAGTACTAATCTCACGGTCAATTACCTAAAAAAAAAGCTATACTAATTATTAATCTTTCTTATATTCTACGTAATACTTAGATTTACTTATTACTACTATATATATAATACTCTTCCGAGCGTAGCGATTATAAGGTATATATTACGAGTTAATTAGACTGTTACCTACAGCTACGACCAATTAAGGCAGACACAGTAGAGTACTAACTAGGCAGTTAGTAAAGGGAGTAATTAGTA